>KZ505943.1:407980-583661 GCA_002844005.1 Limosa lapponica baueri | reverse complement strand
GAAGAATAGTTAAAAAAAGTCAATAAATCTTTCATAGTATTTTTCCCATTATATATAACCATTTAAAAAAATTAGAAAACAGCTGCAGAGGTTTGTTTTCAATCAAGAAGGAAAAAAATAAAGTATAGGTAGCTAGAGACAAATCACTCTTGACTTGTTCTGGAGGTCAGTACAAATCCTGGATAGAGTTTAAGAACTATAATTTTAAAAGTCTGTAGTTCCATCTAAAATAGAATGACTTTTCCTTGTTTAATGATTATATACATATACTTGATCTGTACTGTACAATGCATAGGAAGCATAAATCCAAATTCTTTTCAATGCATGTTCACAATCAATATTACATAGTGGTATAGAAACATTTTGCTATGGCCAGTTATAACTGAAACAACACTCTCTCTCACTCTTGCCAGAGCCCAGCTCTGAAATTAAAAATATCCAGCAACTTCTCCAACATGAAAAGTGCAGTATAGGACAAAAAATATTTTATAATTTTCAGTTCATTTTCTCTGTTTTGATACCATGTCATTCAATTTCATAGAATAGTTTGGGTTGGAAGGGACCTTCAGAGATCATCTAGTCCAACCCTTCTGCAATGAGCAGGGACATCTTCAACTAGATCAGGTTGCTCAGAGCTCTGTCCAGCCTGACCTTAAATGTTTTCAGGGATGGGCCATCTACCACCTCTCCAGGCAATCTGTTCCAGTGTTTCACCACCCTTATTGTAAAAAATTTATGCCTTACATCTAGTCTAAATCTACCCTCTTTTAGTTTAAAGCCATTACCCTTCTCCTATCACAACAGATCTAATCACTACTAAAGGAAGTAAAGGTGGCGTCTCACCAAGGGAGAATGGAGGGGCAGAATCGCTCTCCTTGACCTGCTGGCCATGCTTCTTTTTATGAAGCTGGTTGGATTTCTGCGATGCAAGCACACATTGCGGCTCATATCCAGCTTTTCATCCATCAGTACCCCCAAGTCCTTTTCAGCAGGGCTGCTCTCAAGCCCTTCATCCCCCAGCCTGTATTGATGCCGGGGGTTGCCCCTACCCAAGTGCAGGACCTTGCACTTGGCCTTGTTGAACCCTATGATGTTCACATGATGCCCACTTCTTGAGCTTCTTCAGGTCCCTCTGGACGGCATCCCATCCCTCTAGACGGCATCCCATCCCTCAGGCGTGTCAACCACACCACTCAGCTTGGTATCATCTGCAAACTTGCTGAGGGTGCACTTGATACCTCTGTCTATTCCATTGATGAAGATATTGAACAGTCCTGGTCCCAATACAAACCCCTGAGGGACACCACTTGTCACCAGTCTCCATCTGGACATTGAACTGTTGACCACTACCCTCTGGATGTGAACATCCAACCAATATCTCATTCACTGAATACTGCACCCATCAAATCCATAGGTCTCCAATTTAGAGAGCTTGTTGTGGGGAACTGTGTCAAAGGCCTTACAGAAGTCCAGATAGACAACATCCCTAGCTCTTCCCTCATCCACTGATGTAGTCACTAATTGAACATATTCTGATTAGAGTCCCGCTGTAATTCTAACACTGCCTGGTGAAAGTCATGTCTTGAAGTCCTCTCCTCCCTGAAGGTTTTTGTTTTATTTCTCACCCTTTAGTACTCACCAGTCCTGAATGCAGAACTGAAGACTGAGTCTTCCAACTGTGTGCTGTAAGAACTAGTCTTTGGCATCGCACTCTCATTCCTTATCTCTAGTCTAGTCTTTAGTCCATTTTGAATCTGTTCTTCAGTGGCAAAATTCTGAAGGAATACTGAAAAATAGGATCCTTCAGAATAACATTGTGATTAGGAGATATGGTTTTAAACCGTCTCAGGGTGCTTTTTTCAAGATTTGGCCCAGTGCTCTGAACAGTGACCCATTTTATGAAAATCAAGAATACCATGTCTTTTTGTTTTGAAAGCAGTGATTCCAGCTCATTTTCCTGAAAAACAGATTATGATGTCAAACCTTCAAGAGAAAGACTGTGAGTCTAATCATTTAGACTTTTAATTTTTTTAACTAATTTAATTATTTTTTATTTATTATTAAAACGATTTTTTTTAATTAACTAATAATTTCCTGTAGTTCTATGAATGAGGGAGGCAACTACTTTCCCACAAGGAAGTAGGATTTGGCTACATCTTTTTGCAATGTTGTCACTTTGTGACCCCATCCTGAGGGCTTTAAGCATTTCTACATATAGAGTGAGGAACCTTTTCATGCACTAAAAATGTAGTATACGTAACTGAACCCTTCCCTTGATTAAGGTCTTTAACACCAAATGCTTCTTAAAAAATTGGACCAGCCACCAGAATCCATGGAAATAACTATAAAACTCTCAAGTACCAGTGAGCCAGGAGGAACTTTCTTAAGTATTTAATGATCAGAGAAGTTTGTCTCAGTGCTAGACTTTCAACTCTGAAAACAATGGATTCAGTTATTGTAGCTGCATCTACAGTAGTCTGATATCACATCAACAAAGTACCCTCTAAGTGACTTCCTCCCCCTACCACTCTTTGTTTAATGCATCAGAGCAGCCTGGAGCATGTGGAACCCAGCTGCTACCACCAGGATAGAGCTCATCTAAGGTAAATCCCCTGAAATATAGGGCACTCAGCACTTACTGTGTCATTCTAGAGGTCTGCTTCTGTTGCACTGCAGTCTGTTGCTGAGGCAGATGCAGTCTTATGAGTATCTATTCCTCTAGGCATTAAAGCAAGAAAAAATAATGCTTCAGCTCCAGTGCACTGTCGCGACCCACTGAAAGCTTGCAGATGCTTTTAAGGATCACAAATCAAGTCTCAATAAGCAAACTGGTGCCTTCCTTATGTCTTGGTTCTGTCACATGCAGATCTGCAGTAGCAGGTGGTTTTCTGAATATAGCTGAGACAGCAGGTCTCTTGTCATGGCAGGCACAGGTACACCTGCTCCCGCTTCCACTTCTCTGGTTGCTCTTCATCAGGCTTGCTTTGCACAGTTAAAAGCAATGTTGCACTGTTTAGTTATTTTAGCAGTCACTCAGCTGCTCTCATCAAATCGGGCTGAACTTGGGGAGTAGAAGCAGAGCTGGTCACCAGCCAATTCGATTCTTCACTTCTACCTTCTCACCTGACACAAACTGGAGTTTGGCAGATAGGCTGCTAACAGTTTTCTCAAGAAGGCTGGCTTGTTTTCCTTTACACTTGCTATTTTTGGTTTAGTCTGGTTTATGGGGTTTTTTTTGGAGGAGAGGTGTGGGTGAAATGAAAAGTTGATTGAAAGAATATGAAGGGAAAGGTAAGGATAAAGAACTCTTGCTTCAGAGGTGCCACATGATACTGAAGCCATCTTATGCTGTCACCCCTGAAAATATGACAGCAACAAGTTGTGAATCCACTAGAAAGCTTTCCCTATTTTCCACTAGCAAAAGGCAGATATATAATGAGTATACCCCAAATCTTTCTAGTTAAGAGATGTCATAGATGAAAACAACTTGGATGTTTGGTTGTTAATAAGCAGGCTGTTAGTAAAATTTACTTAAGTAGGTCAGCATGAGTATAATTAGAAGTAATGGGGTGAAACTTAGCAAAGTAAAATATCAGCTAAATATCTGGAAAGCATTTTGAATAGTGAAGTGTGTTGGACTGTGAAACTTTCTCTCCTAGTGTTGAAATACTTCCATATGTATTCATTTATATTCTGTGCTATTTCGCCTTTCTAATGTGATATGATAATCATGTATCTATGAAAGTTATAGGGAAATCTTGGCGCCTCTGATTTAATTCTAGCAGTATATATCTCTAGTGGGGCAAATAGTGAGCCAAATATCATAGATCAGAAATAACCAGATGGCAGCGCAGAAGGGCTGTGACGTCTGCTCAAATGTGGAGTAACAGGGTACCAAACTGTGGGATGATGATACCCTGTTGCCTGCTAGCACTTTGTGTCAAGGCAAAAACTTTAATTGCCCCAAAAGTAGAGCAGTGCCTGCAACAGCCTCACATGTGCCAAGCGATGACTGCTAATGTATTATCTCTTCATTTTCTCATCAAATATGAATTTAATGGGAGACATTCTTGACTTCACTATTAGTAGCAACAAGTGCATAGCAAACTCTAGATCATGCAGTGAGGTGCAACTGCACAGGCATCTCCCATCCCCCCCAGTATGTTGCCAGCATCTTTGAAGTCCCAGTCTTTGCTGACCTTCTGACACCACAGGGAGATGTGACAGACTCTTTTCTGTCCCTCTGCCCCAGCGTATGGCTTTTTATAGACTGTGGAGCCAGAGAGCAGTTTAACAGTAATACCCCTGGTGTTGCAGCTGTCTTGCTGTATGTTATGTGCATGCCTTCTTCCCCAGCAGACATCTAAACTCAGTGTGCTCCTTGGCTCTTCCAAATGAATTACCTGGCAGAGGATACCTGCTGCAGAGGCAGCCAGTGTCCTGCCTGTCATGACTTTCACCTGACCTAATTCAGGTGAACTGACTGTTCTGGGCGTGTTTAGTTTGGAGAAGAGGAGGCTGAGGGGAGACCTCATTGACCTCTACAGCTACCTGAAAGGAGGTTGTAGAGAGGTGGGTGTTGGCCTCTTCTCCCAAGTGAATAATGGCAGGACTAGAGGAAACGGTATGAAGTTGCAGCAGGGGAGGTTTAGATTAGATATTAGGAAGAATTACTTTACTGAGAGGGTGGTCAGGCACTGGAACAGCCTGCCCAGGGAGGTTGTGGAGTCACGATCCCTGGAGGTATTTAAGAAATGTGTAGATGTGGCACTTCAGGGCATGCTCTAGTGCCTGAGATTGTTGGGTTTAGTCGTTGTTGTGGTGATGGACTGTTGGGTTTTTTGTTTTGGTGTTATGTGTTTGTTTTGTTTTGGTTTGGTTTGGTTTTTGGTTGGACTCAATGATCTCAAAGGTTCCTTCCAACCTTGAAGATTCTGTGATTCTGTGATTAAAGTGCGTGTTTTGAAGAACCTCAAGAACCGACGAGGGCAAAGGTGGTCATAGGCATGGAATGGCTTCCAAACAAAATATTTCAGTTTGGAAAAAAGACAACAGAGGAAGGAGATGGTGGAAACAGGTACAAGCAGGAACTGATGAATACAGAATGACAACAAGGGTCAGGCAACTAGAAGATCAGGCAGTAGGTTTAAAACAAAGTACCTTTTCACAGAGCATGAACGTAACATGCAAACAAGTTTTTGGGGAAGCACCAAGTATATCTGTATTTAAAAGGGGATTAGACACATTCATGACAGATAGAGCTACCAAAGGTAAGAATAAGTATGTAGCTCCAACTCAGCTTAAATTCCCTAAGTGGTTGATTGTCAAAAATAAAAGGGATCACAATGCTTACCTTTAAACTTTTAGTAAGAACATGCATCTGGCTACTGATGGAGAGTAAACTACACTAGACAGATCTTTCATAGAGTTCTTCTCATGTATTTTACATTAGCTAATGTGGTTTGGTGTATAAACTGAAAACATCTTTAATCTGAAAAGTTTACAATTCTAGACCAAATCAATTATACAAGCTCAGAACAAGCTTTTGCAAAATGACAAGTCCTATGAAGTTGCTTTCACAGGGCTCTGGTCTAATACTCTCCACCAGACTACAGAATTAAAGGGAAGGTGAGACATCTCATCTGGGAGTGCTTTGCTGTCGCTCTTCAGACAAACATGGTACAGGTGATCACTCCGCTACTGCATCTTACACAAAAAGTTAATGAACAGTGAAGGTAAAATAAGTCTGATCTGCGTACCAGGACTTGCTTTAGGGCTTTTCTCCCTGTAGCCCTACTGGATCTGCTGTAAACCTGGTATTCAGCCCTGTGAATGGTGCCCTCCTCCCATCAACCTCAGGACTAACTCTGAGGTCATCCATACCTGCTGTGCTCTGCTGATGTCACAGGAACAGTGGGGATTTCCATGGCATGAAAATCTGGCACTGAGTGCTTTTTCAGCTCAGGGCCAGATTTTCCAGATAGTACCAGGCCAACCTGGTACTATGAACCTGTGTTATGGCTCTTCACAGGGAAAAAACAAAGAGTTGGTCAAAAGGATGTCTGCAGAAGTCTGATTGAAGAGTAAAGAGGCCTGAAAGTTATCCTCTCTGAGGGAAGTGCTCATTTCTAGGTGCAGTCCTTTTCTTGGCAAAATACTCCACTACTGCTTAATGCTCTCCTTCTCTTCGTATTGTTATTAATTATCATCCCTAAAGCTGGGCACAGCCGGAAGGGGGGAATGAACTTGACTCAGTCTTGTGCCCCCTCCCCAAGCTGGACCCTGTGTACCTCTCTGGTGGTGCCAGGAAGGCTGAAGGGAAGGGCTGAAGGGAAGAGTAATAGGGGCGTAGTCCCTGCAATCCAGGGGCATCGTAATGGGGCAGGGGGCCACAGAGCCCACGGCTCAGTGCTGCTGCTTTCTTCTTATTTATGTTTTTTATCATTACTCAGTTCAGCCACACAAGGCAAATTGTGTTTAATAAATTAGCCTAATGGATTCCGCAAGCGGTTTGTGAGCGGGGTGCTTCCTCCAGTTAAGGAAAACATTTATATTCCCTCTCCCTTTGCTTTTCACAACCATGAGGGTAAGCAGAGGGCAGGGGACAGTGGGGAGGGGGGAGCGAGCCCGCCTGTCATCCCCGAGGCCAGGGAGGCCATCGGGGCCAGCCCCAGAGGAGTCACGGGGAGCCTGGGGCGTCGGTGGCCTTTGTCTCCCCGCCGTCGGGGCGGCCGGGCAGCCCGGGGCTGCAGTACCTACCACAGCTTCCTCAGCAGGCAGCTCCCTCCCCTTCCCCGTGCTGCACATTACACTCTTCCAAAGGGGCCTCTTTAACAGCTCCCCATGAAATAATAATTCATTATGTCACTAGGAGGGAAGAAAGGGAGTGTAAGTGTCTTGATGGGATTAGCGGAAACCCCCGCAGAGATGATTTAGGAGCCGTGATAATTCATTTAATAGGGGCCTGGGGTAAATTGCTAGACAGGGAAATGTAACTGAACCAGCTTAGAAAGGGCGCATTACAGGTCTGTATATGATAACTGGCTTCATTAGCAATATTTAAGAGATTTCATTTAAGAATGAGTCATAAAATGCAGAACTATTTCATCCACCTGGTTTGGTGGCCTTTAGCTTTACTCTGTCTGAATATTAAATTGGAAATGGCACTACAGCAACACATTTTGGAAACTGTTCTTTTGGCTGTTATTTGTATGGTTGGTTTAGCTTCTCGTTTGTTAACCTTTTAAAATGAGTATCATCGAAGCGGCTAACGGTACACCCAGAACTCAGAGAGATGAGGAAGGCTTCAATGGCTGGGAAGAGAATGCTGCAAAACTTAGCAAAAAACTCTAGGTTCCCACTGGTGGGGAACAGGTCCAGAAATTGGCAGCAAGCAGCAAATGCTTCCCGCAAAGCTCAGCAAGCTAGCACCTTTCCCACTGAATACGCCTGATTATGCAACAGCTTGGATGGGTGGGACAACATGTACGCATACAGAAATAATCAGCTGGGCTTTGGGAAGCCTACCATCCTGTACAGTGGAGTGGAAGAGTTTGCCTCAGATGCTATTATTAGCAAATGTTGGGTTTGGTTTTGGAACAGGAAAGATAGACATAATAGTTTTCTCCCACTTAGCAACATTTTAAAATCAGTAATACTGGAAAAATTCTGCTTTTTTTAAAGTATGGTCCAAATTAATTTTTTTTTAAGCATGGCCCAAATAAATGACTAGAGTTTCCTACTCAGTATATATGGGTAAATATTAACATTTATGAGACAAAGTTAGAGACATACAGAACCAAGTTCTGTACAGCCTTGCAGCTTCATTAACTCCTCTGGGGCTGAGATGTAAACAATGGCAGAACTTGGCCTGGGACTTGTGTGGTTTGGATGTCTGTGTGTGACGGTGTTCATTATTTACAGAAAAGGAATTTTTCAGGATAAAGTGTTTTATTCATCCTTAATATTGTGTTTTTATGCTTGTCAAGTAACATTTCATTAATATTTGTCACCAGTACTTGTGAGTACTTTGGCTTTTTAAAACCATTATTTAGAACATGATTTTAATCCTTTGTCCCTTTGGATGCATTTTAGGAGACAAGATGCACCTCAAGATGTGGGCAGTACCAAAAAGCGGATCATAAGCCTACAAGATTTTTCAATGTCCTCTTCCTATTTATCACTAGTTCTTTTTTTTTTTCTTTTTTTTTTTTTTAACACTGAAGACAAAGAAAACACACCTATAAGGAAATGCCAGCAAATAAATTATCAAAGGAATTCTTTCATAAACATGTGTGCTGCTTATTCTTCTCGTGGAATAACAAAATGAAACAGTGATTTTTTAACATGACTGTATAGGATTAGAGTAAGATATACTGATCACCTTTTATCTGGAGATGTTGCCAGCTGACTTGTATTGTAATTCACTGTGCAAGCTACTATCATAGAAAAATAAATAACCGAATTCTTTTTAGCCCTCACACGAAGTGTGGATGCATTAATAAAGTCTTCTAATCAAAAAAGACAAGTAATTATACACAAAATGATGCTATTACACATATACAACTAAAGGACGAACCAGATTTTCTTTATATTATTAAAATTTAGCAAAACCTCCTGTTCTGTCTGTGTACCGCATAAAACACATAAAAAAGGATGGTGATATTACCATCCTTTTTTTGGGGAAATTTGAAATCCCACAATAAAGAGGCTGTACTTGATATAATATTGTAAACCATTTTGAAATATAGCAAGCAGTATCTTTATCAAAGGTAGCTAAAGATATTAATAACCATGTCTGTCAATTGTAGGAATAAGACAAGTGTTTTAATAAATCTTCACTAATACTCCATACAAATATAAAAGAATGACTAGCTTTCTCTCCGGCCCTTTCCCTAGTGACCACTGCCCGTTATGACTTTGAATGATTCCCTCTAATGGAAGACAGCCAATACTGTCCATTATTCCAGATGGTCAGCTCGACTGCAAAGTTCTGCTAACGCTTCTCAGCATTCAGACATATCTCGCCAGCATTTTTTTTTTTTCCTTTCCATGATAATCCAGTCCAAGATCAGCCATCTAATAGCTGGCAGACAAAATCAGGGCTATCTTGCCGACTAGTTACAAAATCCATTTTGGTATTCATGTTAGAAAGTGCACAGTCGTTTGCTGCTCAGCTCGTATTAAAAGAAAGTCAAAACAGACCAACAGCTCTATAATAGCCAGTAAGTAATACATTAATCACTTGCTGCTGCACATCTAAGGGAAAAGTATAAGCAGACTTTGTGGGCACATTCTGAACTGCGCTGTACCTGCGCGATAACCCTGCCTGTTACCACAGCTTGCACTAAACATATACAGGATTTTGTCCAGTGTCTTCCATGTAGCAGGCATTGCTTTTTCATGTACTGTGGGTATTTGACATGCTCCGTCCTGATTTCTGTAAAAGCAATTCAAATCATGCAAATATTTCATGCTCTAATCAGCAGAAAGTAGATAAGTACTGGCCTGCGCATGCAATTTACCAAAGTTCAGCTAATTTTTCAGTTAGCAGATAATGGCTGAGTATTATAAAGTAATGCTCATCACTTCACATGAGCAGCATTTGCTTATTGCTGTTCTCTGTTAATACAAAGAGGCATTAGCAGACACTTGTAAATTTTCCTATGTACAGCTTACATAAAAACTAATGACAACAGCAACAAACGACAACAACCACCCCCATTTAAAAGCACTGCACCTAGAATAAATATTGTAGGTGTCCTTGGGGACAAATATTTCAAGTGCTTAGATATCTTTCTGGTGTGCCTTCTAGCATCGTGTCATCTGCAAAAGTGTGCTACACAAAGTGGGTTTACACACTACTTGCTTGATTTTCTGTGATGGGAAGTTTACAATGCTGTGTTTCTGGCCTGAAAACTAAAATGATTCAATTAATTTTGCAAACCCAGAATAGCTCTAGTAAAAACAGACTGGTGGCTTTCACACTGAATTACATGGAATTGCTCCAGGTTTTTACCCTTGCACAGGAATACAAATTGGGCTGATAATTGTGCGTTTCATTGCAATAATATCAATTGTTTAAGTGATATATTTTATTTCAGGCAATCAGATATTTCAAAATATTCAGGAAACATTCAGCTACAAGGCACCAGTATTTGATTTTTTAAAAATAAAATAGTTTTCAAGAGAAAACTAACTATACATTTGACCTCCTGACTTTTTCAGAAATGATTATCCCTATAGCACCATCAGTACTTTCAATAAAATCAAGTTTAACTTGTGTTTGAAACATACATTACAAATAGATGTATAGATGGACGAGATATTGAGAAAAGGAATAGTACAGATTATGAATATTAAGATTTATATTAATCTATAAGCCTATTAAAGTACAGTAAAACCTGTCCTTCAGACCACCTTTTTAAAGATATCGCCTCCCTGATGGGACCACTAAATTTCGGGCCAAATTATTTTCCCATAAAGAACAATGAAAAGAAAATGATTATATTAAGACTACTTCTACTATGGTTTCTTTTCATTGTTCCGCCAAAAATGATTCCAAACAGTAAAATAACATTGATTTTGACCTTGTTAATGAACCTGAAGAACTTCAAGGCATACTTGACCATAGATTTCCCTTTAAACAGGAAAAAACTGACATGTAGCCATCATAATTTCATCAACCTTGACAGAAGATATGTAATTTCACTGGTATTTTGGATAGGCAGCTTGTCTTGATATTGTTAACGTTCCACAGGGACAGAAGCATGGGCTTTTTCTTCATACCAACACTCTTAAATGATTCTGTAATTTGTATAACATTGATTAAGTCTTCTGAGAGTTAGGAATATTTTAAAAGGCTGTGTTGTACAAATTTATATACTATTATGGAATTAATTTAATTTTTCCAAGATGTCCATCTTCCCTATGGTAGGAACTTTCCAGAGGTCTCTTTGGGACTTCCTCACTCCCTTTAGGAGCCCTACACCTAGACAGTGTAAAGCATAGACGGTGACAGCTTCTCTCCTATTAATATGAAGGGTCCCAGAAAGCATAAGTCTCAGAGTGCAACGTGCCCCCTTGATTTGAGGGGGCTGGGACCTTCCCTAGGCTGGGACCTCCAAACAAGACCCCTGTCTGGATTAAGAGCATTAAAAACATGGGTTGCACAAAGCATATTGTCCCACAACACATTTTCCCTGCTACCTGCTGCCTTTTATACTTTACCTTCCTGTCTCTATGCATACACAAAATCTGGTGTGTTTCCCACATGTCTTTGCTACATACTTTTGAATGTGTTCACATCATTCAGTGCATTGACATCCTTACATCATTACTTTATGTGGAGGATGAGCATCCTAGCTGCCACTGCGAAGCTTGCATTTTGGCCTTTACAGGTGTTATACTAATAGTTCATTATGTTCTAGGTGGATTTTTTAATAAGGTAGTAAAAAACCACAGTTAAAAGACAAATAAGCACCTCTTCCAAATTCAGAATACACTAGAATAGTAATTTTTCTTCTGTATATAGCCTCAGTTTTCCTGGAACTAAAATAAGCATTTCTAATGCCTAAAAGCAAACCCAAATCCAGATCATTAGGACTATTATCCTAGCAGTTAGAGCACTGGATGTTTTTGTTACTGTTTGGAGTCCTGCTGTAAAGGTAACCAGGGACTTGGTGATGCTCATAGATATGAACACACAGGAGAGATCTCACACACATCCAGAGAAGAGCTGCAGTTTGCCCTCATCAGAATTTCTTTGCCCTCTCAGTAGTGGGACATGGTCTTCCCAAGTAGCTGCTGCTCTCCTACCCCAAGGCAAACACATAAATGAATTGTTTGAGACCTGACATTGGATAGTTTAAGAAGAAAGGCTCTATATACCTCAGCTGTTTCAGCGGAATAACCTGTTCTTCTGAACTGGGGGTTCTCAGGGGAACCCATGCTGGTGGTCCTGTTCAGTCAAAACTGCCCCACCATGGTTGGCAATACCAAAGAGCTGGGTGGTTTCTACACCTGGACTGCTTTTCACTTGTCAACATGAGATTCAACTAAACTATTATTCTGCTAGATGAGGCACAGTCTACCAAGCTGCCACTTATCTTTAATCCAATGCTTTTACTGGACTTGTTGTGCCCTATTGCCTCCAATTCACAAACTACTCATTGTGAATGCTAATAATATTGGTAGTAATTTTGCATTTGCATTGGTGGTCAGGAGCAAGAACACTTCAAGTTGGTGTTGTCTCCAGTCACTTCATATAACAAAATCGCAATCCAGAGCTGCGGTTGTAGGAATATCTGTGCCTATCTCATGGTTTGTTGATTCCCAAAGAGGCAGACCTTGATTCCTCTCCCTCTAGTCCTTTCTTCTCTCCCCCACGCTCTCTCTCTCTCTCTCAGCCACATGGTCCCACCACCTGCCTTGCACCAGCTCCTTTGCTTATCAGAACCTCCCTCCTTTTCTTTCAGCTCATTCACCCAGCAGAAAATCACCCTCCTTCAGCTGCATTAGTTTTCTGCCAGGTTGGCAAGCTGAATCAGCTCTCAGAGGAGCCTGGGGAGGGTTAGTGTGCATGGCAAGTGCCAGAAGTGCCTGGCTGGGAGCAAGGGGAGAGGGGAAAGGGAAATGGAGTGGGAGCAGGACCTCCCCTTGCTGGTGGCTGTCGACTGCCTGGTTGATTAGCTCATCCCATCGTGTTGAAGCAGTCCAAAACATCAGGACACTTTACAGATGCAGTAATTGAATTGATAGATTTCTCACATTTCTTTAACGGATGTTCAACCTCACTGGTAAATTCTGCTTCGTTAACTCACTTTATTAACCCTTCTAACTGTAAGAGCATTGCTTTTGTTAGTAAAGAGAATAGTTGCAACTTATAGCTAACAGGCTAGTGCTCAAAAAAAGAAATGATAAGAAAAAAAAATTAATAAAAAAGCTGATTCACTGAAATAAAACTCTGCAATTTATGTTTTCCATGCTTCGATGTTGATTTATGCCACGGCACTTTGTTGTGTAAAAATGCACAATAAGGCCAAGCCTTTGTTCCTACGTCAGCCCACCTTTCCATAATGGGAGTTTTGGCAGAGCAATTTGGCAGCCCTGCAGTACTCAAAAGGCTGTTCTTTTCCTGTGCTTTTTAGACACCAGCCCCCCTTTTCGATAAAATGAGATCTTCTTGAAACTTGACATAATTTAAACCAACCCTCAACTCATATTCGTCCAACACATATTTTAATTTGATGTTTAAAATGTTTGTGTGGGCATGTTAACACCCTTCATATATTTGGGCTAAAAGGCAAACCATTATTTTAATTTTGTTTCATTACTAGTATTTGATGTGTGACACAAATTCATGACTGGTTAATGAGCAAATGTTAGCGTGGCACAACTATGTCTGTTACAGAGCAATCAGTGTCTCAATAAGGGTTTGTTAAAGCCAGGGTTTTATTGTTTTTCCTCCTCCACAGTTCAATGAACTAAATGCAATTTATTGTCTTCTCACTTTTTTCTCATTCCTCCCGAAACTAACCCAGTGTTTTCTTTGCTGCATGTGTATTGGGAGCCATGAGCGTCTCTTTATTATTATCACCCATACAGCATGATAGATGCACTTGGATGATTTATAAATAAACAAAACGAAAAGTCTTTGCCCAGAGGAGCCTACAATCTAGTGCCTGAATGCTGCAGTCGCCATCACGTGGATGGGATTGCTGTGTCCATGTGTTATCAACTTGAAAATTGTGTCTGAAAGCTTTAATTCTGCAGTCAGCTCTGCTAGTGAGGAATAGATTCAGGCCCCAGTCCTGCAGTCGGCTGTGCTGGCTGGGAGCCCGGTGCCTGTGCAGAGCCTGGCAGCGGGCTTCATCAGCACACAGGATGACGCAGTGAGGTCCTTCACTACTGGATTTAGCTTGTTACCACTGCAAATCAACATACCTTTTTTTTTTTAATTTTTTTTTTCTCTTTTTCCACAGGAAGGGCTCTAAATTCTCACCCCTGATGTCCTACTCAGGTTTGTGGGGGAGATGTGGGCATTTTCCTTTGGGTGACACTATCCAGAGCTCCTTGGTGCAAAACGCTCTGGCATGCTTCGCTGCTAATTGTGCAGTCCTTGTTCAGGCAAAATTCCTGTTCTCTCCAGTGGGCATTTTGCCCAAGTAAGGAAACAGGCCCCATTTTACAACAGACTGTATAAACGAGCATCTTTCAGCTCTAACCTGTTTCAAATAGTCCATTGGCTATGAACGGACATACGTGGATCTATATGGCTGAAGAATATTAACTGGCGGATTTTATGTAATTAAAATGTAAAATATCAACATTACATACAGTTAAGAAAAACTATCCCTTGATTTATGAGTCTTTGCTGATATATTGAACAGTATGGTCATTTTATGATATATATCTGTAGTAATTATATATTACAGGGTTGTATAGCTTTTTGAAACAGCAAAATGTAAAATGTATATTTAAAGCCTTTGGTCATCTATTGGGAGCGATGTTAATTATGATTTGTGAATTATTTTCTGCATGAAATCACAATCTTTACAATAACAATATATAGATTATGAACTTCTCAGAAAGCCTAATGCCTGTGGGTGATATTTTGGTTGTTTAAGTACTGTCATTCTGGCAGAGCATTAATTTAGATTTTCATGCTCTAGTCAGCACCTTGGATGTCCTTAGAGTTTTACACTTGGATTAAAAATACATTGAATTCATCAAGCATATTGTTAGTAAAATGAACTTGGGACTTCCCTGTTGCAAACTCAGTTTTATGATTTTCTGACTTAAATGAACTAAAAGAGAACCAGAAATGTTTGCAAATTTGCAGTATAAACCGTTTCTCCCTATCCTTGTGCAGCTTTGAATCTCTGAAATAAACTGTGTGTAAATAGCTGTTGGGTTGGTTTCAATATAGAAAATTGATCCCATCCCTTCTCCAAATATGCCAATAGCAAGACCACCATTTCCTGGAAATCATTAAGCAGAGGAGATCAGATATGCAGCTGGTTCAATCCCAGAGATGGATATTTCAAACATTTCTAAATGAATCTACAGAAAGTTCAAATCTTGCATACCGAAGTACTGTCACACACACAAAAATCCTAGCTACAAAGCAGGGAAGATCAGGATGCAAGAGAAATAAGGAGAATTTGCACCAAAGTACATTATATTGTGGTACAAAAGAAATAAATCATATGTGTATGAAAATCATAAGCTTTAAGCTTTGGAGAGAGTTGTGCAATTGACAATCAAATGGAGCTTAAAGGAAATTACGAGGTTTTACACTAAAGTCCTGAAATAAAGAAAGTAATATTTTACAGCAAAAAATTGCAAATGTCAAGATTAAATCATAAGACTTTGCACCATTGAGCTACTAGCTAGCTCTATAGCTTCTTCAGTTCTTAACACAGGGAAAGACCAACTTTCATGCTCAATAAAACTTAAGAACTTTAGAAATACATTTAGAGACATAAATCACATATTTGTGACTTCCTCCTTCAATAGCTAATTATGGAAAAAAAATGATTGAATACGTGAACTCCCTGGCTGCTCACCAATTCTTGCACTTGTTTTTAGGCTCATTTTTAATCGCTTTTGTTTGTTCCAAGGAAATGATGCTAATTTCTCAGCTTAAAAGAAGGTGGCTGCTGTAAATGAACAGCACAGGATTTTTTTGTCTCTCTTACCTTCAAAGAATTTATCAGCAGCAGTGAGATCTTGAGTAGAAATACCTTGGAACAAGCAAGCCAACCAGATTCAGGAGTGGAAAAGCCAGAGCTCAGATGCCCAAACTGCTTCCTCCAGTCCAAAGCCGGACAGGTGGCGACCCAGATTGAATCAGTTGTTGTGGGAATGATTTGATTCACAAACAGGGTTATAAAATTTTATACGGAGATGCCAGTGAAAGTCACAAGATCATAGAGCAAAAGACCTTATTCACATAAATTACCTGAATGGCTATGAAGTATAAAGGAAATAAATTGAACAATATTGCCCGTACTTAGTTTACGGAGAAATGGCTAGGTAGCTTCATACGATATACATGCTAACAAAGGGCATATTTGTGAACCCCACACAATAATGGGGATACATACCTCCTTTAATAATTTAAAGAGTGAAACAGTTGCTTGTTCTAAGGCATATGAATTCACACATACAGATTATGTATTTCACTATATAAGGAGGGGTTTCTGAGCTCAGATGCTTGTCCTTCTTAACTCACAGAGTATCTGCCAGTTTAATTAAATATGTTACCTTTCCTTACAAGCTTTGCCTCTCTTATTACAGACATGGTCACACATATGCACTGGGCATCTTCATAAGAAATTAATTTTCCTGAGTCTGGGGGCGTTCAAAGGGGGACATGGATTTCTGGAGGGGGACCCTCTGCCGGTACCTGGCAGTACAACACACACTATGCATACAGTTCACACTGGGCATGAAAACAAATCCCCCTTTTTTTTTTTTTCCTTTCTCATAGCTAGCTCCACACGTGTACCATATGTAAATACATACAACACATGCAACAACGAAAAATTTCCAGCCCTGTCTACCCAGCTGATGCATTGATCTCAGCAGATTCTGAGATATAAACTTCAATTTGGCCCCCAGTCACTTAGTGGACACTGCCACCAGCAGCTCTGACACCGGGTTATTTGTTGTTGCTGTTTGCTGTCCCTGTTTGCACATTAATCCAGTGACAATTAGGTGTCAGCGAGCGTTGTTTCTGCTCGCTGATAGCCTTGGGCTCTGCGCTTGAAGCCCTAATCAGGAGTGTAAACTCTGCTATATTTCAATTTGGAGAAGCGCTCTTCCGCTAAGAGGCCCCTGGCACTGCGATAAATAAAACGCCTATTTACTCTATTGCCACACTTAGACATCTAATGCACTTACTACCAGCCCCCTAATCATGGCCCACAGTTAAATCCGCCTATAAATCACTCCATTCTCATCCTGCAGATTAGCGAGGCCATTTTCCCCAAACCCCACAATGAGCACTGTTTCCTTTTCTTGTTAGTCAAAAGCGAGATGATTTTTATTAGGTTAAAGACGAGCTCACAGATGGTAAATCGTGTGGAGGGAAATGAGATGGAGAGTCCCGTGGCCCAGTGGGGGCGGCAGGTGGGATGGGGAGGGGGCAGAGACCCCAGTAGGCCCTGCTGGCAGTGCATCATCCCATGGCACTGGACCCTGGCGATGTTTCTCTGCAAGTTGCACAAAATGGCAGCGGCCCACAGGTGCAACGAATGTGTCTGGCCTCAGCTGCCAGGAGTGTGGGCAGAGGGGAGAAGGGGGGTGTGGGGGATCTCCCCATTTTGTACCCACTGCTGGGTGGGTTCCTCCAAGGAGGCCTCTGGATGTGCAGAAATGAGGCTGGCACAGAGCGAGGTCTGGAGAAATTCCCACATACCGTCCATACAGTCCCACCAGAAACAGCCTGCTATGTGTGCTGGGAGCAAACACACACCGACACAGAGCGTTTCAATCAAGTGCACTGCAGCTTGGATCTGCTTAGTACTAAGACCCTCTCTCAAACCTTCTTTATATACCTTTGGTTAAGTAGCGCTACCTTGTATACAGCCGTTTTCGCAGAACCAGGCACATAATGTAACTGCAATGAGTAATAGGGTATATTTTCCATTCTCATTCTCAGTGACTGGTAAGGAGGAGATTCTGGGTTTTTTTTAGTATAAGTTCATTGTTCCCAGCCACTTACTGAATAATTTCTGTGAACAATTCCCAGCCGTGTTCAGGTGAAGTTTGTTGCAAGTATCTGATATTTTAAATTTTACCTGGGTTAATTTGTTGCGTAGGGCACACGTTTGTATGCATATCCTTGATTGAAGGAGCACAATGCTGAGATATCAGATTTCCTGTGCAATAACTATAATAAATTCAAAATTCATTATCCATAAATATTCTGCAACATTTGCTTAAAATTTTGGCACAAGCTCCTGCCAGCAGATCCCTTTATTAGGAGGGCCACAGAAAGCAAGCACAAAAGAGAAGCAAAGCACAGCCTGATCAAACGCCTTTAACTGATTCAAAGAAATCATTGGGGGATCTTTTTATTTTTACAGTACTATTCTGTTACCCTTGATATGTGGTAGAAGCCAGCCAGAGGGATGTCAGAGATTTACATCACCCATGGAACACGATTTACATCATACGTGAACATGCACCCATATGGGACATTGAAGGGAAAGCGGCAGCTGTCATCATAGTGTCACGGGAGGCCCACACCACTGTGGCCTCTGCAAATTGACCCTCTGCCACCGAGTCCCTGCTGCATCCCGATGGCCGCCGCGGTAAGCTGCAGCCCCTTTCCTCAGCCTCCTCTCCCTGCTCCTTACTTTTCAGGCCCTAAACGGGGTGGATTGCAGTGAAGAGCTCCCCGTAATCTCTGTTTAACCATTTCCATATGACAACTGCTTTGGATCCCCGCAGCCCGATGAAAAGGCCAGAAGCCCTGGCTCTGCTGGGGGGTTGTCCCCGGGGAAACATATGTAAACAAAGACCAGCTCTGTAGCCTTTTGCACCTCACTCTCTTTTCCCATTCTTGCTTGGATCTCAGGTGGAATTAAAGGGATTAAAGCTGAGCGTAAATGAGGCGAGTGTGTAAAATGACTCCTTTCTGAACCAAACGGCATGTTCCGTGCTGAGGAAATGAGATGCCCATTTAAATCTCATCCATCCACCGCCTGTGGCCACCACCATGTACCTGCCTACTTAGCCCAAGGGTTAATTAATTGAGGCTTCAATGCACTATTGCAAGAGCATTATTGCATTTGATACTCTACATCTGTGATTTAAAACTCTTTCAGTCCCTTGTCAGCAAGGGAGGGTTTTAACTAGGAAATTAGCATTCAGATAAGGGTACGCTCTATTTGCTTCTGAAAGGAAGGAAATATTAAGGATGCTGGTGCACAAACCAAGCTGTAATATCCTGTCCCATCCTAGAAAGGGCTCTTGGGCCCCGTTTCCCAAGGGGACACTCCGTACAAGGGGAATGGGACATAGAAAAAGGAATCACAGTCTTCACTGGAAATGCCATATAGTATAAAATAGACAACCAAATGTGTTTTATTTTTCAGAAACTTGTATTTATTCCATGATAATTGTAGGTTTCCTGTCTTGACACCTGGCTCATTTTAGACACCTGATCACCCAGCCAGGTTATTTCCATGCTATATTTCAGGCTTCTCATGGAGTTCAAATATTAATATTACTCCCTGTCTAGTTATGAAGATGTTAATAATCACTTTTATTTTCTCTAGATAAGCAGAAAAATAATAATTCCTTACATTCACATAATGTCCTTGCATTACACTCAATGGCATGTGTGTGTAATCCCCAGTTGCTGAAATGAAACACACATTTTCCAGCAATAAAACACAATAGTTTGGGATATGAAGTGACAAAGGAAGTATCCAACTGAAACAGCAGGAAGAATTAAAAGAAAGAATATAGTTTCCCCAACCTTGAGTCTAGCTACCAAACCTCGAAGCTGTGAGAAAAGTGGAAGCCACGCATGAGCTATGCTGATTCAGATAGTGGGTCACCTTGCTGCAAATTTCTCCTTGTAAGAGGACTGCTTCATTCATGTGGGGCTTCACTCATGCCTGCCTCAGAATGGGCCACTTGCATGGGAAAGGAGTTTCAGAATTAGGACCCAATGGGTTTTATCTAGAACCACGCCAAAACCGTTGCATGCTCTTGCCCTGCCTCTCCAGTCCAGAGCTAAAAACCTAGAAGTGGGTTTGGCCAAGTGGGAGGCCTGCAGTGGGGTGGACAGCCAGAATCACCTACTCCAGGGAATGGTCCATAAGGTATTGTGCCTTGCACAGGTGGAGCTTCTCATATGGCTCAACCGCATGTCCCACCAAATAACCGCTATTCCTGTTTGCTGGTGTTGCAAACGCTGGTACACTTTCAATAGTGCATTCGCTCTCCATGTCTTGTCATATGGTTGGAAACGCAGAGTACAACTGTAGCATCCTCCTCCATTCTCCTTGGGGCACCAGTGCGGCCAGACACAGTTTGGTCCATCTGTACCGGGTGTCACTGGACCAGTGTGACCCTGGGATGAAATGCAGTGGCTGTGTGTCCGAGCACAGCAACAGTTGCACAGCTGCCTAAAACAGGAAGTGCAGATTAACTTGTCCAGTTGAAACTACAGAGGGAATTTAGGAAGACAGAATGCAATCAGCCAGGACACTGAGGTTAACACAGTTAATCTTGTGGAAAGTGCAATGGGACCTTTAATAACTGCAACTGGTCAAGGCCTCAGTTTTATGTCTCATCCCAAAGATGGCACTTCCCGGTGAATGGTGGGGCTGTCGTGGCTGGAGGAGGGGAACAGTGCCACCTACCGCAACACCATCACCTCTCCCAACACCTGGGCTCACCTGGAAGGTGTCACCAGCATCCTGGATTGTCTGAAAAAGTCAGAGTGCTAGGTTTTTTCCTGATTTTCATTTATAGATGGTTTGTTCTTCCTCAGGACCCTCCCTTGTCTGTTAGTTATGATGTGACCTTGGCAAGCAGACTTGTTATTCTGGGGGATGGCCAAGCACTGTCTCTGAGGGCTAATCCATTATCCAACTGGGGATGGGGCAACAGCTGCTCTTTTTGCCCAAGTCATGTCACTTTTGTTTGAACTTCTTGACAGACAGCTCTTGAGGACTTTGCAGGGCTAATTGTCATTGGCTTAAGAAGCTTGTTAGATGTTTGCACAAAGGTTTTCATCCTTTTAACTATTAATCTTTGAACTTAATAATCTTTGAGCTTAATAAGGTACTATGAACTCCACCGTGGTATTTTAACAATGCATCAAGATTGCTATGTGCAGTTCAGGTTTATGAACAATGACCCAGGACTTTATTTAACAGGAGGCAATCTATCCACTGTAAATCAAATATCTCTAAGCCAGCCTCAGAACAGTGGTGGGCATAAATCAATGTGTTGTCAAGCAGGCCATATCTAGTCTTAAAGACATATGTCTGTTCAGTATCTTTCTTTGGTCCGTGGGGCATTCATACTGTTTTACTACAAGGAGCACTTCATGAGCCTGAGTCCCTTAGAGTAATCATTGTGTTCCTGGAACAGCTCATCAAAGTAGGGCTACCTGTTAAGCACTGTAAATAGATGCATATTTTCTGATACCCACTGGTCGTTAGCAGCAGTCCGGAGGGTAGATACACAAAAACTTCAATGTGAGGAATACTGCAGAAGGCTTAAAACCAACAGGAACATTGTATATGCACACCCCTCCGATGCTGAGAACATACCAACTCCTATGTGTGCATCACATATTTATCACAGAGGTTAAAAAGAAGACATCATGCTTGAAAAACAGAGGTGTGATTTAAAACACGAGGAGCTAAGGCCTGGTCCCACAAGGCCTTAAATACTCTCTCAATTCCAACTGAAAAAGAGAGAAAATTGAGAAAGCTCAGCACGCTGTACGATTGGGTCCTTACATAGGGTGTAATTAACAGAGAAGAAACTGATAGAGGTTATCAGATGAAGATCCACATCCTGGGGCTTTGTCAAGCATGGGGCACAGTGGAAAGTATCTAATACTCCAGAGATGAAATGGTTTCATGAGAGCCACACCCCCAAAGTTGCCTTTTTAGCAAGTGTAATAGGACTTTTTCAGTTTCATAAAGTATCTTGATAACTGGAAAGTGCCAGTTAATGGTACAATGTTCCAACTATGAATTTTACAAAGATTAATCTACCCCTTTAGGATCCAAAGGAGCCAATCAAAGGCCGCCCAGTCTTCAATGTTTTACAATCTCTGTGGGCACAAAGCTCAGCTGAAACTACCGTTCAACATCCTAAACTGTCATCTTCATCTTCTTCTAGCATAAAAATACATATTTTCCCCCATAATAAAGATTTTTTATAATAGCAATAAAGTAACTCTAGAGAACATGGTTGTCTTGAGATAGCTTAACTGTGTGTGGTATCTCATAACGCCCTGGGGACCCAGCCACCTCATAATAATCTCTTTCTTTACCATGCCGTGCTTAATTAAGGAGTGAAGCCAAAAGGTCAATGCAGGATAAAAATGTAAATCACAAAGTTTTCATCTGGACCCTAACTCCATATCATAAAACATATATAGTGTGCTCATCACAGAGCTTAATACATTAGCAGATAGAAAGTGGAATATGCTTTATGTGCTCAAAATCTTAGTGTTTTAGTGAGACAACAAATAAAAGCGTTTGCTCCTTATGCATAAAATTATGTCTTTCTCCTCCAAAGGATAATTACTAAGTTATTAATTTCTTCCCTATGTAAGGAATCTTCTTTAGCCTTGTTACTCTCTTATAAATATGATACGTATGATATAAATATGATAGTTTTAGAGTATTTGGGTGGACCTAACATTTATTTTGTTTTGCTTACATATACTGAATACTGTGTGTGCTACTCTAGAGAGACAGACAGTATGGTATTAGTCTTCTCCTTGTTATTCCAGGTCTCCAATGAAAGAAAACATAATTTTAATTCCAAGTCTTGTTACTACATTGGAATATTGATATCATAATGGGCAACATGTTTTGGCAGCTGTTTATCTTGTTGGTTTCTCAATCATTTGCTGTGCTGCTTTCCAGTCGCCTGATGTTAAAAATACACCTGCATTCAAACTGTACATATTTCTGACACAGTTAGATTAGATATACGTTTAAACTCAAGTCTCAGCTCCTAACCTGTATTTATTGTAAGTGATGGTTGCAGAACAATAAATATTTATTTAGCTTTGAGTAGTGGAGCATTCAGATTTCATTCATGGCTTCAATAATCAATCTAACGGTGTGATTCTGTTAGGGAACCAATTATGTGTTTTCTCTGATTCTAGGTAAATAAGTGGACAAGCCGTATGTTGTTCTGACTGACATTTGATCAGTTGATCTGGATTTAGATCAGATGGAGAGTGTAAGAAATACAATGATTTTTCCCCTTAGTAAAAATGAGGCTCTTAATCTGCCTTTCCTTGAGAATAGCAACATTATTCTAACAAACCTTATTTACTCTTGCAACACGTGTACATGCTTTTTTGGCTGGATATTCAATTGTGAAACATTTGTTATTTTTATTTTTTATGGAATCATTGCTATCAGTGACACACTTACAAATCTGTACCAGGACCCAGAAGACTTTTCATTAGGCAGTATATTGAAGTATGTACAACTGTAGCTGTTTCACAGATTGGCTTTAAAATAAGAGAATGTACTTTCCCTTTTTGTTCGGTTCCCTTTTAGGGACTAAACAGCTACCTTTACAGTTTTTATATAGGTTTTCCTGACAGACAAAGTTAAGTGAATGTAGCACTCTGGCGGGATGTTTATATGCTTGTTTCATCTATTATTCAGATACATCACTTATATAATGCTTTCCATAACAACTTGTGGTTGAGATGTTTGTACACCACTTTTGTACAATCAGTCAAAGTCAAAGATAATAAGGAGACTAAAGGGACAGAGAACTGATTTTTATTTACTTATTATTAAATCTTCCTTTCCTGTTTGGCCTGCAATAGATTACCTGCTGGACACTCCAAGAATGGAAGATTTGCCTTCTGCAGTTGTTAGTGTTGATTTCACTGTGAGAATTACTACAAGGTCCATAAAGTTCAGCACCCTCTATGTGAGGTGCTACTTAGATATCCAGGAGGACTTTATGGGTTATGAGGTTACCAGGTGTGTTCAGGTGGGTGCAAATTGATTCCTAATTTAAGATAGATTTAACACTTTCTAGCATCATCAAATCCATCTTTTTGAGATGCAGACCATATACTAAGCAATGAAAAATATTCTAGTGAGCACTAGGATGGGAAGTTAAAGAATCTACTTCCCAAATATTAGCTGTCTGGCCATTACCAGTCTGAAAGTTCCTTCAATTCAAATTCCTATTTGTATTCACAAGCACAGAAGACTACAATCACATAAGCATCCTTAATGGGCCTCAGCTCTGAACTGAAGGAGGCCACATTCTGTTCAGTCACCCCATCTCTATGCCTATTCAGTCTCTTCTCTAAATTGTTATGCAGTGTGATAGTTGTTAGAGAGTGGACAATTTCCCCACTGGAAACTGAAACTATACTTAAATGGTTTGGAAGAGGCCACCAGGCCCCTTTATCAGCTGTGGGTTGGTAGCATCAGAGAAGGCCAGTAATTCCCCATGAGAAGTCTGAGAACTCCCCAGACTCTTTGGAGCTCTCCATTCAACCCACAGAGAATTTCAGCCCTTGTCTGCAGTTTTAACATTGAGAAATTTTAAAACTGTAAATTGTGTACCTTCTGCTCTGCTGGCTTTGCATTCTGATGTGCTGACAAGTTTAGAAATATTCTAGCAATTCTAGGAAGAGGTTAAGAAAGATATCAATAGTTAAAGCAAGCAGGTAGAAGACAGCTGGAAGGAAGAATTCCTCCTGTTCCCTAAACAGTAAAAGACAATAATGGTGCTATAAAAAAAAAGCATCTAAAAATTTATCGTGAAAAAACCCAAGCTACTCCAAACACACACATGCGCATCCACATGCATTTCTTGAAAGAATTTTTAAAAATGGTGTGAGCATCCCCCTGGATTTCAGCTCAGGGCAAACTGTTCCAGAAGCTGACAAGGTATTGACTCACAAAATCATTTTCCTGACATTTTATACTCATCTCTTGTTATAGAAAGACCATAACCAACCAATAAAATTGTAGAGCAAAGAAGAAACAAATAAAAGAAACCCCCACACCAACACCAACATCCCTTACCCTGGACTTTGTTTTCAGGTGTTAAAAAAATTATTCTTGTTATGCTTTCTAAGCAGATCAAAATGTAACAGAGGGATCAAAATGTAACAGAGGTTATTATTTGTGCATTTTTGCTTACCTATATGAGATTGAGAAGGCCTGAAGCATTAGGACCCATTAGTCTGGTACTAGCAAGGTTATGACAGCACTTCTTCTAATGGTGGATTTCACTTTTTTGATGTCTCTTGAGGTGATGGTCCATCTGTTCCTCAAGTTTGCCATATTGTCCCTCAAGAAAAGCAACACAGAGCAAAACTAGAACTCCAAACAATTCCTAACGATTCAGTGCATCTCCAAAAGAGACAACACACTGGCACAGTTGTATTCGTTCCGTCCTTTTCAAAGGACACACCTTTGAAATCAAACCATTATCTTCACAAACCAAAGTATACAGCCTATCAGACAGTTACTGTATGGTGGCAGGTCATATTCCTAACTCCAGTCAACAGTGGCTTGTTAAACATTGTTTCCCAGAAGTTAATTACTCTTAGATGTGGTTGAGAAATTAGGATTCCAGTTGCATTTCATGGGCACTGGGAACAATTGGCTAATTAAAATCCTTTTTTGTAATGCAGAGCACAAGAAACAAATAGGCCTCTGATTTGATTTGAAGGCCACTGATTTCTTGTGTGAGGATCTGATAGGGAGTTGTTGTATGTTTAGTAACATATTCATCAGATACAGGAGATGAATTTGTGTAAAACTTGCTTAAATTAAATGTGTGCACTCTGAGGTACCTATGTTTGAGAACAAAGAGCTGAAAGAAAGTGAAAATATCCTATTAAACCCCATTTAAGAACTGCTTTAGCATTTGTGAAGTGTAGGGCCTCATTAAAGCCGCCATTCCTGGAATCCAGGCAAAACACTTTGCACAATTCAACTGTTGTGTCTACAACTAATTATTTTTATTTTCTAATAAATGCCCTGTGCCATGAGCAAAGAGCAGATTTTTTTCCTCCTTTCATTTAGCACAGCTTCAAATGCTTACAATAAAGGTGAGTGCATTTTACTGCTCTTTGGCTTCAGCTAATTTTGTTCTATAACAAAATCAATTAGACTGGTGTAGTCCCAATTTTTTTCCCCTCATTTCCAGCTGCTGAACTTGAGTCTCTCTCAAAAGTACTTTCTCCCTTAGCCACAATATTTTTTTTAATGTCATAATAAATAGATTGTTGTTTGGTTTAAATAGAAGAGATGAGAAAGCAACCAAACAGGCAGCTTCAGAACAAAAATCAGAACATGAAGAGACACTTCAAGCCTTTGCTTTTCTACTGATGAGGCATTCCCTATTTATGAAAAATAAATTAATTCCCTGCTTACGTTTGCTGTTTTCCTGGTTATGTGTATTTTCACCATTAATTAATGGAGAGATGAGAGACTGCAGCACAACAAGCCCTAAACAATATGAATGGATGCTTGGGCTGACTGAATAGCTTTTCTCCTTCAAGCATTGTTTTAGGTGGTGGCTGCATCAAGGAAAAGACTCTTTCTCCCTTTTTGTGATGCATCCTGAGCAGCCGCTAGAGACCTGGCCATGCGTCTGAATAAAGGCTAGAAATCTTACCAACACGCAAATCATTAGCAGGGCAGATAATATAAGGTTCTGCATGGAAAAAGATAATAAATCCTCTTCTTGTCCATTTTAATGAAAAAAATGCTCTATGGAAACTGTGGGAGAGAGGCAAGTCCTTTCTAGCTGTCCAGCCCCAATGCACGTTTACTGCAAATGGTTATATTTGAGTACTGGCCTGGATTATGAACTGTCTTGAAAGGCCTCCTCCGTAGGGTTTTTGTCTCATTTAGATGTTCATTTCTTTCTAAAAACAGGTGCTGAGACCTTGTCTTGTATTGAATGTGCAGGGGCCAGAGAGACAGCAACCGGCCTTTTACCACCCATGTGCATGTTGCATACTAGCTACTTGTTGCAGGATTAAAGTTTATTTTTGGTAGATACCAAGCGAACTTCATCCCTATGTTTGGTTAGGATCTGGCTAAAAGCAGTAAGAAGCTACAGCATCTTCATATTTTCCAAGAAAACAGAGTGCAATTTCTGGAGAGGGAAAAATCCTTCATACTACTATACCTCATGCTCTCCATACTAAAAACTTGTCAGGGTTTGAACAGCATTTACATGAGGCCTAAAACACAATTGAGACCTTTAAGACTGATAGCAGCATGTCTGAAAACCTAATATTAATAATATAAAGAATATATTCAAGCGGTAGAACAAAGGGAGTTGTGACCCGCAAGAGAAAGTTCCTTAAAAATGTAAGACTACTTTGATCCACAGAAGCTTGTCACGGAGCCATGTAATAAAGCTAAGTCATATGAATTTGTAGTTAAAAGATGAACCAATTAGAGACTGAATAATTTGTGATATAACTGATAACAGGTCAAAGCAAGGTTATTGCAGGAAATGGACTTGACTTTGCAAAGAACATTGGATATTTGCAGGGCTAGTGAAAACTGCTTCTCAAATTAAAGTGTTAGTAAGCAGTGAAAGAACAGAAGTGCATCTCATTAAAAATAAATACCAGGGCATACAGTCAGAATAGCAGACTCCAGAAAACAGTCAGTGAAAAAAACAATAAAATGAGGAGTGCAATGTTACATATATGATCTGAAAGAAACCATATGTTTAGTTTGCATTCAAGTGTGGATTTTTCTTAAATAAAGGAAGAAGTTTTCAGATGCCTTTAATCTTTAAAAAATGCAAAAAACCCAGAAGAAATTGGGTAAAATTGTGGCTCAACTATTCACAAAATATTCAAAGTTGTCGATGATAAGAGACAGAAAGTCACACTAAATCACCTGCAGCACAACAAGACCAGTCTCCCCTGGCAGGTTTCCAGAAGAAGAGTCCTCTGCATGGCAAGACAAAATTAAAGACCCTGTGATTTTCTTTGCTACTTTTTTATAAAAAAATGAATAGCAACTCAGCTCCAAAAATTATATAGATGAAGTGGTGGATGGGTCAAAGCTTTCCCAGTCCCAAGGCATGTGTCTGGGTGCCTCTGCCATGAGAAATGTGTCCATAAAAAAAGATCTCCACCTCCTTATGACACCGATCTTCCACACACCTGGGGAAAAAAACCCACCATGCTTCCCCCCGCCTCTACATTTTACACACAGTTCAGGAACAAGCTCTGCTGTCCATGAGAAGGGCATTTCATTCCTGATTTACGTTTGTTTAGTGACCTCTTTGATAATTTTTCTCACACTTTTGAGCCATTGGTCGTAAAGCTGCCTATTTTCTTTGCCACGTTTGGGTACTGTGCCATCATGATATCACCTTGTCTATTTGGCTCTCCTATACCTGCACTAGCATGAATGCATTAAAAATAACAGTTATTTTACATGGGAGAAAGCAAAGAAAATATACAAATCTACAGTGAGTATGCAGGTGCATGAGAAAAAGCAAGAGCTTTTCAGCCAAAATATATTGGGCTTGTATGGCAAGGTTTTGCTATCAGGGAGGTTGCAGGAGTGGCTTCTGTGAGAAGCTACCAGAAACTTTCCCTGTGTCTAATCAAGCCAGTTCTAGCTGACTCCAAGATGGACCTGCCACTGGCCAAGGCTGAGCTAATCAGTAGTGGTGATAGTGCCTCTGTAATAACATATTTAAGAAGGGAAAAAGGACTGCAGCACAACAGTAGCTGGGAAAGAGGAGTGAGAATACGGGAGAGAAACAAATCTGAGAATATGGGAAAGAAACAACTCTGCAGACACCAAGGTCAGTGAAGAAGGAAGGGGAGGAGGTGCTCCAGGCACTAGAGTAGAGATGCCCTGCAGCCCACAGTGAAGACCATGGAGAGTCAGGCTGTCCCTTTGCAGCCCATGGAGGTTCATGGTGGAGCAGATATCCACCTGCAGCCCATGGAGGACCCCACGCCAGATCAGGTGGATGTGCCCAAAGGAAGCTGTGACCCTTTAAAGAGCCCATGTTGCAGCAGGCTCCTGGCAGGACCTGTGGTCTCATGGAAAGGAGCCCATGTTGGAGCAGGTTCGCTGGCAAGACCTATGACCCAGTGGGGGACCCACACTGGAGCAGTTAATGAAGAACTGCCTGTGGGAAGGACCCCATTGGAAAAGACTTTCTTGTAGAAGGGACCCCACAATGGAGCAGGGGAAGAGCATGAAGAGGAAGAAGCAGCAGAGACAATATGTGACAAACTGACGGCAACCACCATTTCCCCCCCCTGCGCTGCCAGGGAGAGAGAAGGCAGAGAAAATTCGTGGTGAATTTGAGTCCGGTAAGAAGGGAGGGGTTGGGAGGAAGCTGTATTTATGATTTGGGTTTATTTCTCATTATCCTACTCTAGTTTGATTTGTAATAAATAAAATTAATTTTTCCCAAGTTGAATCTGTTTTGCCCATGACGGTAATTGATGAGTGATCTCCCTGTCCTTATCTGGACAACAAGCCTTTTGTTACCTTTTCTTTCCCCTCCCCAGCTAAGGAGGGAGAGTAATAGAGCGGCTTTGGTGGGTACCTGGCATTCAACCAGGGTCAACCCACCACGTAAACCCACTAACTGCAGCTGAAATAAAGCACCAAATGGGAAGCACCATACAGTAACTTTCACTTCAAAGCA
Source organism: Limosa lapponica baueri (assembly GCA_002844005.1). NCBI lineage: Eukaryota > Metazoa > Chordata > Aves > Charadriiformes > Scolopacidae > Limosa > Limosa lapponica. The sequence goes on along the minus strand of KZ505943.1, from coordinate 554,240 downwards.
TGTGCAGAGAAAAAAGGACACATTTTCAATAACACAACTGCGCTGTCCCCTTAGGAGGTGAACCCAGATACCACAGCACCCTACCAGTCACACGAGTGCTCACTATGGTTTTTATGTTCAGATACTGATAAGCACCACATTTCCAGTGAGAAGGCTGCTGGAAGCGTTGCACCGGCAACAGCTTTCCTCTTTCCCTTGTGCTCTGCAACTCAGTCAGAGGAGTCGCCTTCAGAAGCGGAGCAGTGAACTGAGACTTCCTTGAAAACTCTGCTTACAGCTATTAGAACTCCAGAAGGAAAAAATGGTAAGAGAAGATGGATGAATGTGCTCCACACATTATGAAAATTGAAGGCAAGCATGAAGTGTTGGAGGAAAATATGCAATAAAAACCCAACCATGTTAAAAGGACACTGGAAATTCAGCCCCAAACTTTATGCATGGTTAAAAGAAGTACTTTGAAAAAGCCAACATAAATGATGTCTGCCTGACTCTTTAAAAAGAACAGGTTTTTATTTATCATTTACTTCAAACATACCAAATCTGGTGCTTGGTAAACAAACCACAACTTTTTGAATGGAAAGGTGCACAGAAAACCTGAAGCAATCAAAATAGGTACCAAGATATAAAGAACTGCTTTGCCACTAGGGCCCTGAGAAACGAAGACAGCACAGAGATTTTGTCAACACAGATATGATGGAATGTAACAACAGTGAAATATATGTGTGTTGGAAAAAATAGTAGTAGAGACTGTGTTATGCTACTGCTTAATTCTTCATTACAAAGCTTTTATACCTCCTGAGAAACATACAGTTGCAGTCAGCAAAAGAGGTAGATACTGTGCTATAGAAATCCACCACAGAATTGCTTTGTTCTTCTGAAAAGGTAGGAGCTAACAGCACTTAGTGGGATAAAAATCAGTAGCTGGTGGCTACCACTTAGTAGCAACTACCTGAGTACCAGAAAGTAGGTAAACTTAATTCAAAATAGATGCAGTTCCACATCTTCATAATTGTGTGTTTGACCACTTTACAGACCAGAGAAAAAGAAAGGCAGAAACTTGGCCGGAACATGGGAGCATGGGAAAGAGCAAAGCAGAAAGCAACTGAGCAAAAATGCTTTTTGTTCCCTAGTGATATTGTCCAAGTACATAAACTTAAGCAAGGAGTACGTAGAATGAAGGGTCAACTAGGTTTAAAATATTCCTTACACATGCACAGAAAGAAAAGGACTGGAAATCATCTCATCTGTGTCCTAAAGCTGGATCAGCTGTGCTCCATGTCATTCCCAACGGATTATTTGCCTTAACTTGTAATGATTTCTAGTTCTGGAGCCTCTACAACCTCTCCAGCCAGCCTGCTCAGTGGCTGCACTGTCCCTTATCGCCAGATAGTTTCCTGTGCCTAAACCAAGCCATGCTACATTACTTTCTATCCATCATGGGTAGGGGAAACAAGCTATTCCTTCATCTTCCCCAGGATCTTTTAGGTATTGCAACAACAGTTTACATGTGACCTAAAGTCTCTTATATTATCCTGCGTGTAGGAATGATATAGCCTCTGTATCATCGAGGTGGACCTTTGTGATACCACATACACAGGGAAAGGGATATCTTCCCTGAAGAGTAGAGTATACAAGCCTGGGAAGCTAAAATACTACACGTTGTTACTGTGAAACTGTCCTCTTGCTCTTGGTGCAGTTGTATGTGCATTTGTGCGTGCAGTCAGATCTGCTCCCTAGACGACAAATTCAGAACTATTCTCTGGCTACCATTCACAAAATTTCTAAATTGCATAGCCAATGAGGAAATGCTACCCTTGATTGGTTCAACCCCAAGGAAAATAAATTATTGAGTTCTTCTCATCTCCACTGAATTCATGTGAGGGGTAAGCAGTAAAGAACAACATGGATGGCTCTGTGGCAAGTCAAGGTAATGAAAATGGAACAGCCATGGAGTCTGCTTGAGATAATGACATTCCTGACTAAGCTTGCAGTGAGATGAATTTTTCTACCTGCAAGCCTTTGGGTGCAGATGGATGTAGACTTTCCGTTTGTCTTAAAAAGGTGTCCAACTGAAGATGGCCTAGGGATTTGTTTCTCAGAGGACTATGAATTGAACTGAGAAAATCAGGTGCTGTCTGTAGTCTCCAGTGACAAGTAATGCATTTAAAATTACTCATTGCTTCCAGAAATGTACCCCATACATTTCTACATACAAGTCTGTTCTCCATTTGTCAGTTCTTCCTCCTGATGCTGCATTAGGTACGTATCTGTCACATCTCCTAAATTACTTTTAAAAGGGTGGGAGCTCAGTTTTAAAAGCAGAACAGCAGCTGATCCCTCCAGATTAGGATTTACTATTTTTCTTAACTTCTCCCTGTTGTCCCTGGTACGTACCTTGTGCAAGACATTGTTGCCACATAAAATACTCCTACAGTTATTGAAGACAGTGACATTTTGGTTTCTAGAACACAATATTTCTATATATCAGTTTTGAAAATTTTCCACTTTTTCTAGGTGAGCCACTTGGCCCCTCTTTTGGTTTGGATGCTGCTTGTGGCTGTGTACCCAGAAAGAGGGTACTTGACTTGTCGTAATACAACAGTCGGCTTTAATTTTAAAGTTATCGGCATATCCTTACAGTCATTTCTAGATGTATCTCTGGTGAAGGAAGACCGGCCTTTGGTTGATTGCCAGTGGAAACAATGGAAAGGCCTTTTTTTTTTTTTTTTAATTTGAGCTGAAGGCAGCCTGATAAAATGCAGTTTCTGCAATTTGTCGAATTATTAAACTATGCAGAAATTATTAATCATTCTAAACATGAGAAATAACTCATGGGTTTCTTCTCTTGGTCTCACTCAACTTCAACTGCCCTTTTTGAATTAATCTCTGAAGGCAATTATTATTTATATTACAGCAACACCTAGAGGCTCCTACTGAAATCAGAGCACTATTGCACAAATTACTGTACACACCCACAGAAAGGCACGATCCTGCCTTATATTGTGTAGTCCAAATTGGTCAGCAAGAGAAAGATGAGCAGAGGAAGCAGTAGGAGCCAAGGCAGGAGGACACACCCATGCTCACACAGGTCATAGTGCTGGGATGCGTCTTTGGCACCCAAATGTGAACCCAACCATTTCTCCATCCTGCTCTCAGAGATCGTAGCCAAAACCAGATGGACATCACCACTGCACTGATGCCAGGAGCCAAGCTGCAGAAAACAGAGTGCTGGGACAGTCCCCGGTGGAAGCTAAGCACCCCTTAGGGCAAATACACCCAAGGCCCACCACTATCACATCCCAGGAGGATTTTTGAGTCCAGAATAGTGGTTGGAAAGAGTGTGAGGAAGGACAGTAGTTTGGCAGTGCTCTTGCTCAACCAAAACATATTGCAAGAGCTCTGCTTCTGCTATTTAGTCCTGTGGTATCTGTTTTGGAACTGACCAATGAAAAATCTCTGGGCTCGCTTTCTCCCACACCACTTGGGGTTAAAGAGGGCTACAAACTGTAACAAAGTTTGGAAATCACCCAGCAGCGCTCATTGGTTGTTGCCTCCAGCCTTTATTAGTGGAGAGAGCTTCATATTTGAGGGTAAATCACTGGCTGGAGAGGGCAGGAGCAGACAAAAGGCAAGGGGTACCACATCCGACCTGCAAGTAGGATGTGTAACGAGAACGATTTGGAAATACTGCAAAGAGCAAACTGATCCTGGTGGCAGTGTCAATAGCCTCCCCTGTGAGCACTAATTATATTATTACGAAAACAGACTAACACAAAACTAAAGCACAGAAACATACATTTAAGATCTGGCCAGATGCCAGTGTGCTCAAGGCACATTCTTCATACCAGCTGAATTATGATACTGTGTTATTTGTTTTGCTGGAGTGCTCAGGAGCACTAATCATCAACCTGCATCCTGCTGTGGTCCATGCCATAAAAATAGGGAAGGCCAACACACCCCCGCCCCCAAAGAGCTCACACTGCACGTGAGAGATCAGAGGGGTACAGACAGCCTAAGATGGTGTAACCCAGCAAGATGGGTATTTGTCTCCAGGCATCCATGGCCCAGCTATCGTCAAGGCAGAGAATTTTGAAAGAATGTTTTGAGGGAGAACACGGTGACTTTACTAATGTTTTCAGTGAGATTGTCTTTAAGGAGGAATATAGATTTTTTTTAGTTATTCCTCCTTCTGACTGCAGTCCTCTTACTCCATACCTACCAGGTAAAATATTCCAAAACAAATATATTGCAATCTATTATAAGGGAACAGGTGACCCAGACAAACAACAGTTGCTTGGGAGCAAATAAGAACATTACAAAAAATACATCAGGCCCTTGCTTGGTACTTCAAGTTTAAATAATAGCACCTGCCACTTCCTGGGTTGCAAATAGCAAGTATTTACTAATGATACCTTAGCAATTCACAAAACCGGGAGGAAGGGCAGAACCCCCACTTTTTTTTTTTGGCCCATCAGAAGATGCTGAGGAACATGTTTGTGCCTGTGAGGGGAGTAGGGGACCATGGGGCCAGAGCCACATGGAGGGGATTTGAGTGCAATGGGAATAAATCTGTGAAAATGTGTAAGTGGAGCTGCAGAAGGAAATCTGCAGCCGCCTGAGCCAGGCGGTTGAATGGCAGAGAGGATGGAGGCTATTTGAATACTGATGTGGCCCTCACTTTCTTCCATTTCCATTAATGACATGCTCATCAAGGGCAAACAATGGGACCGGCTGCCTGCGCCTGTCACACTGTGTGGGTGCTGGGAATGCCAGGCTGTCATCCTGGGGCTGCATTTAGAGACCTGCACGCTAATAAGAAGTGCTCTGTGCCGTCAATGCAGACAGGTGCTTCCGAGGCTGGGACATGCTCCATTCCCTTCCCCTGAAACCCTCCTCTCCCGGCCCCCTGACAGACACCATGAAATGCACAAATTAACAGCCCCATCATGTTGGGCTGCTGCTGCCTGCGGTGAAAGCAGAAAATCAAGTTGTCACCCAGGGTGCAATGATAAAGCCACAGCCTCATTTCTCTGTTGGTGCCCTATAATAGCAAATGCCAGACAGCTGGATGGATTGGGAGGTTTTAGATTAGGGTCCTGGTGCACTTTGGCCACTGAATTAGCAGTTGCTGTTTTCATGCAGATTATTTGTGTGCAAAGCAAACATCTGGAGAAAGCAAAGGCTCCAGGGTCAGATATTCAATGCCTCTTTCGTCTAATGAAGCAGAAATAACAGAAATTATACAGTGCCTTAGAAAAAAAAAATCGCCCTCATCAATGAAAAGGCAAAAACCCTCCCAGCAAATACACAAGACCATGTTTGCAAGCATTTGCCCACAGCCAAACTGAACAAGACTTTCAAACCAAGATGAGCTCATAATTTTACAACAAAGGTGGCTGGAGAAAAGGCACAGCAACTCTTCCTGGGAAGGCAAAGGGGAGGGTGGACTCTTCAAAGGTGTTTTACTTCCATAACACAGCACCCTTCTTTGGCAGCGGATTCTTCCCACAGCCACCCAGGACTCACGGCACTAAGAGTCTTTAGCTGTTTTCATGCATGAGTAGCTCAGCCATAGGTGACAACTGATGTCCAGAGCTCAGAATCCAAAGTGGGGGCCAAAGCCACCCAGAAACTCCCATTGTCTCCTCAAAAAGGCAGGCACCTGGGCTTCTGAATGAAAAAGAAAGCCAAAACGGAACCAAAGACAGTCATCGACGAGGAAGGGGATGGTGACAGAGACCGACTGCAGGGACATTTGCCCCGCAGCAGGTACCGCATCAGTGATAAGGAGTGGAGGGGCCTGAGCCCTTCAGACTCCAAGGAGTTTAATGACATAATGGCCTGAGAACTTCAACATAAAACAGGAAGAGCAACTAACGAAACTTACAACATAAAACCCCCCTCCTGTCATTTTTATAGTAATAGTAAAACACTTTATTGAATTTATGAGCTACATAATGACTATGAAGAATGTAACTTGAATTAGAACCAACTCAGAAGTATAATATCAACTATAAACCCTTTTCTATTACCCCATCCCTTTATCATCATCCTATCTGGCTCTTTTTAAACCAAAGAATATTGTGTTCTTCAAAATTTAGTCTGAGATACATCTCCTAACTTCTCAATAAATCAAGCAAACCCCAAATGTTTATAATGGACACAGGGCCAAAAAATCAAGACACAGCCCAGGAACGGATTTTACAGCTAGAGTTAAGAAATCATTGAAAAATGAAAAAGCAAACAACATTTCTGTGAAAGTTGTGCCTGGGAAGGCACGGGGGAATATCCTGAGGGTTTTGGTTGTGAAGCTGTGTAGCAAGGTGCAGGCAGCACAGCATTATTAGACAGTTCAGACTCCAAAATGCAAGTCATCAGTGCAGACCTTCAAAAGCAAAGCACAACCCCAGAACGCACCCCTGTGCAGGTGGGAAGTCCATTTAGGAGCAGCTGCATTAGCAGGACTTTCAAGCATCCTCTCCGGAGCCCTTTCAGTCCCAGGGTTTTGACATGAGCGATAAAATCTGTGCAAAGCCAGAGAATGCATTGAGGGGCTGTTTATATCCAGATCCATTATTTTTGCAGAGGAGTTTGTAAATGAATGATTGTGGGGGAGGGAAATGTACATAACACAGCTAAAGCAGCATGTTTTACTGTGTTTTCTGATTCCATTTTACTCCTTTAGTCTCTCTGGTCCCCAAGGATTTTTCTGAAGGGGCGATAAAATAAAATGGGTGAAACAAAGCCATAAGCCAGTTAAGTCTGAAAGACATGTCATCTCATCTAAAAAGAAGAAACGGACCATTTCCATGCCTAGGGCTGACAGCAACGCCTGAGCTAGCAATAGTGCTATTCCATTTGATTTATAGAATAATGGGGTGACAAATGATGACAAAAATAAACTTTTACTGCACTGAACTGCTCCTTTATTTATGAAATTTGGCCAAGTAGTGAAATCTTTTATCTGCAAGTTGTAACATGGAGTGGAAACGAGCGATTATGGTGTGGTAATAGTAATCCAGTGATGGAGGCCGAGTCAGTTGGAAATGGATTGAGGTAAAATAACTACCGCACCATGATAAATGTGAACAGCGCTTTGCTGACAGATGATCTAACAGGTGTTCATAACAACTATATAAGAGGATTTATTTATGACTAGCCACAGCCGCAGCACTGTAAATCAACTCCAGCAGCTGCACACCGCTGAAACCAAGTCCCTGATGGAGAAACAGTGCAAGAACCCAAAAGAACACAATTCACTCCAGAATCTTAATCATCAAATAACGTGGTTTTTTAAGCAATTACACCACAGTGCAGAAATCAGAGTGACTGTCAATTACGTCAAGCTGAGCCACCAACTAACTTTGCCCAAACTGAGGCATTGGCAGAGGCCCGCAGATACATCTGAAGCAGAACAGTTTATTTTGGACCCAGCGTCAGAGGTGCCTTTTTTTTTTTTCCTTAAAAGAAGCCACTGTGGTGCTGTTATGATGTGGTGCCAAGATGGTAAGGGCAGAAGGAACGGCAGGGGCTCCTCTCTCTGCCTCATCAGGTTGTAATCCCTCTTAGCTGTGCCAAATCCAAACATCTGGAGGTTGCACTCCAAGCCCTGTCAGTGAAATGATCCGATCACCAAAACCAACCCCAAAGCCCACCAAAACACTGCAGCTTCACAGAAAAGGTTAACAGGTCTTTAAACCCGAACAATCTTGCTATTTTGCTTTAGAGCATGGATCTGCAACCATTTGAAGACAGTTGAGGGATGAATTGGTGGTACCAAGTGTGACGGATGCCTGCTTTTTGCCAGAATTAGAAAAAACAGTCTAAAAAAATAACTGAATTGGCAATTATTTCATCTCTTTAATCTCCCTTACAACTGATTTTTTGGAGTCATACAGAATACCATTTACTTTCCAAACAGGATTCAGCAAGTGCGGGTAAGCCATCCATTGCTGGTGTACATCAGAGTGCAACTAAATGCCTAAACATCCTCACACAAATATACAAAATTAGGACAAACCAAAATGAAAATCATAGGTAATAATAAATACTGTGGGACCAAATTATGCTGTGTGTTGAAACACTATCAGCAGAGGGAAATGTCCCCTGTACCGAGGTATGTTACATACAAGCCTCCGGGCACTGTTTTGGAGAACATGAGGGGGTCTGCAGTGCCCCAGGGCAGAGCCAGCCACCCCTTGTGAAGGTGCAGCCCTGTTGCCCACTCACACAGGTCTGCTCAGGGTCCCCAAGATCAGAGGTTGTCATGATAGCCAGCCTTTTCTTATAGCAGTTTTCCAGTATCTGAAGTACAGGAAAGATGGAGAGGGACTTTTTACAAGGGCATATAGTGATAGGATGGCTTCAAACTGGAAGAGGGTAGATTTAGATTGGATATCAGGATGGAATTTTTCACTATGAGTGTGGTGAGACACTGGAACAGGTTGCCCAGAGAAGCTGTGGATGCCCCATCCCTGGAAGTGTTCAAGGCCAGGCTGGACGGGGCTTTGAGCAACCTGCCTAGTGGAACCCCCCGATGGCAGGGGGGTTGGAACTCCATGATCTTTAAGGTCCCTTTCAACCTAAACCATTCTGTGACTCTGACAAGCAGGCCTTGCACCCGGGCAAAGCCTCCTGGGGACAAGCAGGAAGCTGCTCAGCCCACACCTCCTCTCCGCTTGGGATTTAGTTACAAACCTCCATAAAAGCTGCACCCCTCTCTGGAGGCCACTGTCCCACAGAACTCTTGCTCCTGTGGCCCAGGGAAGGGGGCTTGCTGCCTCTCCGTCCTCCTTCACCCAGGCAGGCTGACGGCACCTGGGCCCTCGTTGGCATCCCAGCCCAGCCAGGTGTGCCTGGGTGGCTGCAGGGTGGGCAGAGGCCACCCCACCTGCCCTGTGAAGCCACAGCTACTGGGCCTCAACTCGAGGGGAGCCTGTAGTTACTGCTACCTGCCAGCCTGCCCAGGCCCCAAAGCCCTGTGAGCACAGGCGGCCCGCAGCTGCTGGTGGTGGAGGAGACGAGGGGCAGCAATTTTGATCAGATGTGATGTGTTGCAGAAAGAGAAGAACTGACGTTGCCTCTCCCCAGGCTCCTGCCTTCCCTGTGCCTCCCTGGCCCACAGTGCTACAGGTGCTGGACTCAGGAATGTGCTGTGAGCCTGAGCTGGGACCATGGTGGGTGTACCAAGGTCCAAGACAGGGCTGAAGCTCTGCAGGGTGGCTGGAAGCACCAGGGTGCTCCCTAACCCACCTGCCATTTGCCACGGCTAGCGGCTGAATGGCTGCCAGTCATGGCTGGTACCAGAGGAGGCCTTTCACCACCTCTCTTTCCACTTCCAGTCCAGAGTCCACTGGCATTTTTACAGGGTGGGAGGGAGCGAAGGACCTGAGTGCACCAACATCTCTTTCTTGAAGGAGCAGGGTTCTTGTCAGATGTTTTTGCATCACAGACAAAAAACAGCTCTGGGTGGAGCCAGAGTGGGGCATGGAGAGGCAGACAGTGACCTGAAACATCGGGGTGAGAGCAGGCTGGGACCTGGAGAGGATGCAAAAAGCAGTGGTAGAGCCAGCAAAACTCATTTTTGCCCTCTCTCTTACATGTGCACGATGGGGAAAAGGGAGCTTAGAATAATGCTATTGGTAAAGATATGTGTATGCACCAGAATCCACAGGGATTTAAGTGGATCGGGACTTGGGGCAGTATGGTCACAGCATGGACTCAAGAGTTACCAGCCACTGAAGAGTAGTTCACCTGGTACCTTCTGAAGCAAAACCAATTAGCTGTGGGACTAGAAAAGCAGTGGTGTTCACCATCTCTTTCTCTTCCAAACAGGTTCACTGGACTGTGCTATGTAAGGACAACAAGTATACCAGGTAAGAGAAAAGTAACCTGAACAGAAGCATTGCCTTTATCAGGGTTGTGCACAAAGGCTTCTATCAGCAGTGAAACCACACTACGCAAACACAGCAAAGCCTGGTGTCTGCACCACAAAACATTTAATATAGCAGGTAAGTGTTGTAAAAACACGCACTTTACGATAAAACAAACAAAAATATGGGTAAGACAGACTGACAGAAAATGAAGGGAACATAATCCGGTGCTTGTTTCATGCAGTCACTGAAAGTCAGATGAGGGCTTGGGAGGATTCAACTTGCCTGTACATTGGTTACCAGAACCCCTGTTAGGGCATTTAAGTGCTAACCCAAAATTAAGGATTTAAGATATTGTATGCAAAACTAGAGAGTTCAGTAACTGAATACTTTTTAAAAGGAATTAATACTAATTATGGTAATGAACCATTGCAAAACAAAGCGTGCAAAAGGATTTCATCCTATCACCAAATATCAGTCATTAGCCTAAGCCTCAGATCAAGAGGATTTAAAGCCTTTATGTTTTTTGTATCCTATCCAATACGTACCTGTATGTTCTTTTGCTAATGTACATTTCCAGTTTTGTTCCACTTTTAGTAAACAGATTATATTGTGACAGTGGATGACCAGAGCTTAAGTACATGCTGTATTTAAAAACAGGGGAAAAAAGTTATTTCTTCCTCCAATTTACATAAATTGCTTTAGAAATGTCACAGAAAGCCACCTTGTTCCTGAGTTTGTAGAAACGAGCATCAGGAAAGCCCAATTTATCTTTTCTATGCCATTCATTATTTCATATCCTGTATCATGTCCCTGCTCTAAAAACACTTTCATTATTTCCACTGTCCTTTCACACAGTATTCTATTTTTATCTTCCATTATTCTGTTCCTAGCTCTTGGCCCATTCCTGTTTCTGCTATTTTTTTTTAGAAATTAGTTACCGGAATTAAAGCAGGGTATGCAGGAAAAAAATATTATCCTCTTACACAGCATCATAAAACGTGAAAGGAAAATAAGAGGGGAAAAAATTATGTTATTTTTACTGTCGTGCATCAAGCCTATGTTTATATTCTGCCATCCATAGTAACATAACAACTCTTCCCTATACCCTATTCTTTCCAGATGGTTTGAGTTGTTTTGGAATAATTGAATTTGAAAATTCAGTTATTAAAAAAAAAACAAAAATAAAAAGACAAATCCCTTCTTCACAAGAGGGACTATGTGTTTGTGGAAACAACCAGGAAGCAAAGATGAGGTAATCTGTGAATCTCTCACTATGCAGAAACTTTCTCACCTGTTTGCCCATGCTCTTGTTGCATAATTCTTCAACCCAAAATTACCAGCATCAGTTTTAAATCTTGGACTAGACCACAATAATCTTGGAGTCTGAGTTTTACTTACCTTGGGCATGAGTGAATTAAACAGTTAATAAAATTACACCCAAACTTTCTATTTATGATAATGTATTCCAGTTTGCAGTTGTTGTTGGTTTTCCTATGTTTCTGCAGGTTCCATTGCATTTGAACCCTTCATTATTTAAGTAATTAACCCTCACCTCCCTCTCCCTGAACTAGACCTCAATACAATTCCCTAACCATCTTAGCAAAATGCACCTCACCAGTCCTACAATACTATGCTTTAGCCTTGCTCCTGCATCCCAACTCGCGCACATGCAGGTATGTTCCAAGGCTGCCCAGGTCTAGAATTTCACCAAAGCCAGCTGGTTCTCAGTGCGCAGCTCCTGACTGAAAAGCCTGCCCACAGAGGTAGGAGCTGCTGCTACCTGGTACAAGCAAATCACTCTGAAGTGAGACTGCAATTTAGATTCGTCACCTACTTCGTATCTCAATAACCTTTAATATACCTCTATAAATGATGAAAGGTATGGAAGAAAGTGAATAAAAATGATACATAGCAAACCCAAGAAACTGTTGTTAACTACTGCTAACTTGCTGAATTATGAACAAATGCAACTTCCACTATTAATGTAAGACATGCACATGTGTTCATGTTTAGGTTCCAGAAGAGCTGAGCCTTATTGCATGCAGAGATGTTTTACTACTGAAGTATCTGTCCTTAAAGAAAGCTTCTCTCCAAATTACTATTTTAGGAAGGCAGCATAAATTTTCAAATCACACCGTCAGCCCAGAAACCTGTATCAAGAGTTATTGAACTACAGGACCAAGTCACAAATTGTCGAAAAATGCAAATTTATACCAGAAACTCCCCAAATATCCTTACATGTTTCTGGAAACACGTTTCTGGGCTTCACTATTAAAGAGTATGAAGTACTCTAGGGAGGCAGAAATTACTCAGAAATGTGTGTGAATTACATAGCATTAATATGCTTTCCTTTGATTTATACTGTGGTACAAGAAAATTCACTTTTGTTTTCTCCTTTACAAACATCGCTGAAGGTTTTGCAGTTCAGCCTTTTCTCAGGAAGTGTGGTTCTGCACAGTTCCCTCACCACCTTCTCACTGAGTCTTAATATCAAATACCACCTAGACCGATCTGCATTTTCTCTGAGATGATGGCATTATGTACAATGAATAAGTTTTCAACTCTTTGAATAACTTTTACATCACACTTGAAAGCTGTAATTCAAGAAAAAATTTATTGCAGAATTAGGACTTCAGAAATTAATGCAATTGTTGATTAAGAACACGTACATTTCTGTTGAGGGCACAAGTTTCTTGCTTCTGTTTCTGAGAAGTGCCAATATATTTTTAGGTGCTAACAAAACTACATTTTTCACAGAACTGCAACTTAAATACCTAAAAAACCCTGAATGCTCTTTAGCATTTGCCAATAAACTCTGCTACACGTTGGAGCTACGTTTTAGTTCTACCAAATTTTAGTAGAAAATTTTAGAAGAATTTTCCAGTGTGCAGTAATGCAGCATTTCTGATTAAGCGATATTTCCTGACATCCAAAAAGCTAAACCAAAACAGCACCACTTAGTCATCATTAAAGGACCATGCAAGGGTCCTGGTGACAGAATGAGGGTAGTGTTACCCAAATATCTTCTCTGTGTCATGAAAATATCTGTAGCGGAGCCAGGAGTTACTAGGAAAAGCCATGTCGTAAGTGAGGAAAACTGATATGAAATGACAAAGCTCAGCATCTTCAGTCCTACCATGTAACCTGAATGTGAAGGAAAGGTCAACACCAGTGACACCTAGGCCACAGGCAGAAAACTGGGTGTTGGTCTCCTCAAAAAATGTTGTTATGAATTTCTTTTTGTCTCAAGCCCTGGTTTACGCACAGGTGGGAGAAATTCTAATCTCAGTTTACAACAGAAAGTTGAAGCAAAGATCTGAATAATTTATTAAGCTAGTTGACAGTATTTGCCACCATAGTCTAATAATCATTATTTCATATAATAGTAATTTAAATAATTCAATCGGTATTTTACGAATGGGCCAATTTGACAACAGGCAGTTACTGGCTTTGTTCATTAACAGAAAATGTAACTGCTTAGCAGAACTTTACACAGGAACACAAACACTGGCTACTTTCACAAGAACAGTTTCCTGATGCCTATGTAGTGTACAACCTTGTTAGTATTTACTTTAATTAACCAATTATATATAATACTGGGGATCTTCGTTATCAGTTTTCTACCAAAACAAGAAAGAGGGAGCCTCTGTTCATAGCACTACTTTATTGGCATCTTAACAGAAATATTTGAGAAAATGGCAGGAGGTAGGAACAATGTTCTTAATAGATGATTTCAGGTTTACAAGCATTTCCAGAAAGCAAACACCATTTTGCTGTACCTATTGTATTTTTACACTTACGCACAAAAGCTCGCTGAAGCACGTAGCTGTTGTATACATTGCTGGAACCTACCTGCCATTTTAACTCAGGTTTCAAGCAGTGTGATTTCCCTTGAACTTTATTATCTAGTATTTGTCCACTACAGGGGGGAAAACCAACGGGGAAGAAAGGTAGTGGGGGACGGGAACAGAAAGGGAAGGACTAGGGTAGAACAAATGGGAAATACATTTAAAAGAGCAGATAACTGACAGTAAAATATATGTTCTTTGGTTAGCAAGCAGAAAAGGAAAGGACTTGCATACATGATAGATACACACTAGCATTCTAAAGCAGAAGACAAGAATGTCAAGAGTGTATTCTTCCCCCACTGCCAGATGGAAGGGCTATTATTATAAATGAAAGGCAGCAGTAGTGGATGCCAGGCACTTTTGTTGTGTGCCAGATTCTGAAGTCCAGATGTAAGCAGGTTACCCCTGGGACAGGACAGGCTTCAGCTCCCGCAGCAGAACAGAACCAATCACAGTTTTCTCGGTGTTTATGATGAGCTGTGCTGTAGAGCTCTCCTTCAGCTCCACTGTGACTAGCATCAGTGACCCACTGTGCACAGTTTTAGCTGCAAACCTGGATGGGGAAGGAAAAGTAAAAAAATAAAAAATAAAAATCACTGAGGATCTTAAGGTCAAAGACTGCTAATATTTCTTTCTGCAAAAGTTAAATGAGCTCAAATATTATAAAATGCCTCCAATTTCATTAATGCAGTTCAGGGGATAAACCATAAAAAACTCCATAAATTCTTCAGAAATTATTTGTTCAGCATTGTGTAAATATTTTTGCATTTAAGAAGGACAAAAAAGCATAACACAAAATTGTGTTTTTAATGGTACCAACTAAAGCCTAGCTAAATAAGATTTTTATGTAAATTCTGATTCTTCAGTTCATCTAAAATACTTGTGCACACTGGCAACTTGAATTCAGCTGTATGGAGTTTTGCACGGAGAACAATCATTATTTGGTGCCCCAAAGAAAACATGACTTCACTAAATGTAATTGAGCACTTCCAGAAAGTCAAATTATTGTATTTTCAGAAAAAATGCATCCTCTTGACATCTCATGAAGTAATTCAAACTAAAAATATTCAAAGTTATAAACATCCAACACAATTATTTGAAATGATGGTAACAGCAGGACACAATATCATTCTATTAATTTTTATCCAGAATATTTTATCATAAAAATGTAGCCAATATTGCTAAATATTTTATCATTATTAAAAACCCAATGAAAGAAATTAAAACAAAAGACACCCAACCAATCAGATAAACAAAAGTTAGGACTAATGCACCATTACTAAATTCCAAGACATGAAGAACCCACTAATTACATGGAATTAAAAGCAAAACTAGCCTTTTAAGCACCACAATTGACTGAAAAGCCATTTTAGGCACAATGAACTTCTGTCAATCCTGTTAATTCATTCTGCATGCACAGCCCGGCCCGAGAG
This sequence comes from Limosa lapponica baueri, assembly GCA_002844005.1. NCBI lineage: Eukaryota > Metazoa > Chordata > Aves > Charadriiformes > Scolopacidae > Limosa > Limosa lapponica. The sequence continues at coordinate 539,084 of KZ505943.1, read as the reverse complement.
ACGGGAAGGAAGAGGATGGCAACAGCCTCGTCTTGCATCTTCCAAACCGAACGCACCATGAGCTTTTTTTTTTTTTCCCTTTTTTTTTTTTTCTGCCCCCCTTGGTTACTTGACAACAACAAAGTTGCTGCACATGGGCTTTTGAAAACACTAACAAGTGTAGAGCAGGTCTGTGACCCAGTCTGACCCCACTTTGCAGGGCCAATCTCCTCTCCTCTTTCTGAATGACACGTGTCTGAATCAGAGCCATCTGCCTCAATTTGCGCAACAACTTCAGCCACAATAGGACCCAGTTAGCCCTGACAACAGCTCACAATACAGAAAAATCAAACTGCTGGGCTGACAGCACGCTGTGGGCTATTCAAGAGCAAACCAACTGGTCAGTGTCTCATGTTTGACAATTAGCATGGGCCTTGCAAAGCGCCTACCCAAGCCCTTGGGGATCTGTTTAATTACCATCAACATAAAGGAGGGAGTTTATCAGGAGATACTCAAAAAACTTCACTCCAGACTTAATTAAAATATTAGCCACTTAAGCAGGAAGCAGGTTCGCTTTAAACGAGAAGTAATTTCTGTCTTTTTTCTTTTTAAACTAAGCATATCAAAATCTCGTAACACATTATACTAATTAAACATGGGGCACTTCTCTAATGTCACCCATCACAGGTCAATCTATTTCTTTTGTCCGGATTATAGATACATTCAAAGACCTCTCCCGTTAATAGAAGGTTCTAAAACAACGTTACTACTATAAAAATTAGCTACTTAGGTAGTTATGTCAATGATTTTATCTATTTGCACTGTGATGTGGAAGATCACTATTTCTCTTGTTGATTTTGACAGGGGGATAATTATAGAAACAATAGTCTTATTAGTCACTTTATTTACTTAACAGTTGTGTCTTGGGACAACACAGAAGCAGATTATGTCTGAGTATGCACATAAATAGGTTGGTAGTTGGCACTCCCGCTGTGTTTCACAGCCCCGAGGTTTGATTTTACCCTCTTTTATTAAAACCTGAAAGTGATACAAAGTCAGCATTCTGTGAAAGCCAAGGTGGCCCAAAGCATCAGAGATGAGTTTTGCGTTGATATTTTTACATGTGGATTTGCAAAATCACATAGGGGATCAATATTACTTTTCCATACCTCTGAACAAAACACATGAAATCAATAAAATGTGAGTTTGTATGTGATTTGCAAGAAGCAAAGGGTCTGATACTCGGATAATTTTACACAAAGTGTTAGTATGCATAACTAGCAGTGGCTAATCAGTTTGTACCAGTGGTCACCGACCTGGAATTGCTTGGTGAAAAAAGAATTGGAACAGCACAGGATGACTTATTTCACCATTAAAAAGGGTCTATAGAAGACCAACCACACAATGGGTTTACAACTGCTTTTGAACTTTGGAAATCAAAATCTGTTCCTTTAAAGTAGGGAAGATAATTTTGTTTCTAAAGAGAGTTATAACATAAATATATAATCTGTGAAACTGAATACAGTTACAAAAGTATGAAGCAGTTGACTTTCGGTTAGAAGACACTACCAGTAAAACTGATTTGCTTATTATTTAGATGTTTTAAATATAGCATCAATGAAGGACTTGGTTAATAGCTGTTTTTCGACTAAGTACGTGTTATTGCATTTATATGGTTACTCTTATCATAAGCCCACGTGGATTTTCCAAAATATGTGTTGTGCTCAACTAAATACTTACACCAGAAAGTCATGAGAAAAATCTTTCAGCAGCAAAAATTAACCACTCTGTATAGTAGGTATTTATTCTTTGTGAGAAACTTTTACTTTCCTCACAAGGTCAGTAATTATTTTTTACTTTTTTGGAAAGTTGATACTGCCTTAAAGGTTAGAATCTGAATTAAAACAAACAAACAAAAACAACAACAACAAAAAAACCCCAACCAACCAAAACAAAAAAAAAACCCTAACTGAAAAAAGAAAATAAAAACAATCAGAATTCATAGACTGAAATAAGCCTTGGAATCTGCAATGTAGTACATTAAAATCTAGCTTGTGAATTGGTTGTTGGTAGGTCCAAGAGAATTTGTCCTATGGAGAACTCTTAAAGTAAGACAATATAATACAAGCATGGTTCTGTTGCAACAAAGGATGCATCAGTGAATATGAAAAAAAAGAAAGTAAATGAGAATACAATTCTTAAAACAGAATCAAATACTAATAAAGATGGTTGTGTCTGCTACACTGCAGTTATTTTCTAGGTTTTTTTTTTCTGTGATAATATTAATTCTAAACCTGATTTCACATCATTAAAAATATTCAGGAATATTTGCAGCTGTTAATACTTTTCCCATTTAAAAAATCCCAGACTGATTAGAAATATAACAATAGGAGATATATTTGTATGTTCTGAGTTTTTCCAAATATTTTTATTTTCTTTAAAAAGAATGTTAAATATTCTGAACTCTGTGACATGCAAAAAAAGAGGAGTTGTTCATAGATTGTTTTTACATAAATACAGTACTTGTCAGGAGGTAAGGAAATATATATTAAGAAATAAATTCTAAATTAACGTCAATGAAGCACTGTATATTTTTATAAAGTCATGCAGTCTTCGAAGAGTTAAAAATCAAGTACATATTCTTGGCCACTTGAAAATAAGATCTGTTAATGATTATCACACAGAAATATTTGATTTATAGTTGATATAAAGGGAAAACACAGAGTACCAGATATAAAATATGACAGCATTTGCCAAGCACTGGCTTTGTAATGATGACTAGCCTAACTACAGACTAGCAGTTATTTTCCCTTTATTTGTAAACAGAACATAGCTGCGATATACAGGCAGAGGCATTTTTATGGGGAAAGGTTATGAAAATTCCATGCCAGTGAATAGACAGCAACAAAGTAAATCACTCAAAATCTGCTCTTTAAAATTCAACATTTGAGAACGTAAATTTACACCTGAACACTCACTATCGAGACATTTGTTTACAGCAGAGCAGGGTTTGTTATGCATAATTCAACAACACTAAAACATACATTCTCTCCTGCTGGGTGCTCTTCTCCCTCTGATTTTTCTGTTCAAGCTAAATTTTCTTCTTTTTCTGTTCTACTGCTTACCAGAAACAGTGACAATGGCCCATGGAGGCTAAAACTTTTTTTTTTCCCTCTGCCCTTTCTTTATATCTTGTACATGAAGCCTTCAATTACTGCCTGCTGAAGCAGACAGAATCCTATTAGTAAGAAAGACGATCAGAAGATGCAATGCCCTGCCCTAGCTGTAGAAAAATAATTAGTCCAAAGTTGACAAATGTGTAATCAAGTTATGCAATGAATACATTCCAAGAGGAAAAAAAAATACTGCAGTAAATTAATCTTCAATTTGTAAATATAAGAATGAACAACTATGAAGTACCTTTCAGTGTATCAATTGGACAACAAAAATATTTATCGTTTCAGTACTCTGAATTTTGACCTTACTGATAAATTCTAGCTATGTACAAATTTGACTATAATTAACATTTCGTCTAAAAATGGGCTAAATTACTAAATACTTGTATTCATTCTCTGAGTAAGCCTTAGGATATGAAAAAGAAGTATTCGGAATATCATCACTATGTATTAGTTCTGAATTAGGGATAGAGTAAGCTAAATACTAAAACATTAGCAGAAATGTATACACAAAAAGAAGGATCTTTTTCTTAATCTGGCAATTTTAGCCTCAAAGAAAAAAACTTTGCTTGACATCGGTTTTTAATAATAAAATTTGATTAATATTTACCTTAAAAATCTTATGATAATTTGACTTTTTTTTTTTCCAGTACTACTTTAACACTATCTTAGAATAAATTGTTCAAAATAACTAATTCATTACCGTAATGTAATTATTTGCAATATTAACTATTTTGGGGTTTAATAAAATAATAAAACTTTAAAATAAATTGCAATCAAATCTGTACCATGTTTTTAGCATTTTTATTTCTACTGCAAAAATAGATTTTGAGTTTGTCCTCAGTTGCCAGTTAGCAGTTGCACTGTACCTCTAACAAAAACGCAGGAATGCAAGTGAGTCTTCTGAACTTATTGTCCAATACATAGCACTACTCCACACATTCAGAAAGATGCTGCATGAACTTTTTATCATCCTCCAAATTTACCTTCAGTTCAAAAATTTCAGCATTTTCATATGTAGGTATTTATATCTCCTCCCCAATATTTCAATAAGCTAAAAGCTTGAATCAAAATACTTGGTCCTCACACCTAGAAAATTTTAATTGGCATACTCAATCTATTTTGTTTTCTCATCTAAGCTTTTATTTTTATTTTTCTTAAAGAATCATGTATTTAATATGATTATTTGAGAATTACATGCAGTTCATTTTTGTAAACAGGCTATAAATTTTAATTTGCAGAAAAATTATTTAATTCAAAAAAAGTAAGTTACCTTACAAAAGTATATTAAAACATTAAACTTGCTCAGATATCTTTCAAATCAAATATATTATTCTGTTTGGTTAGCTTTAAGTGTTAAATGTTTTCTGTTTAAACAACTGCCTCAGAATGTTCCTGTTTGTTTTTCAAAGAAAATGCTGCACATATTTTTCACTTTACAGCATTCAGATACAAAAGCAGTGCTGTCCTCTAGTGGACAGCAAATAAGCTAAGCTAGAACAATCTGTTTTGATTAACCTTGTATCTAAAATTACTCACTCGTATACTTTTAATGTTAAACTAAAATTTAATTTCTTCAAGTTATTTTTAAATTTTGCAATCCACATGCAAGTTCCTTAAATGCAATAATATATTTTAAATATTAAGGGCTTTAAAATGATGTTGTAGAAACGCATTCTCTTGATCAAGAATTTTGTACCAGTTAATCAAAATCTTCATATGCTGATAATATGTGAAAACTGTATTAACACATACAGGGTCCTTTTGTTAGCAGGGAGAAAATGTCAAGGTTTTGGGCATTAGAATTTGATTAAGAAGTTAAGGAATATCTAGTAGGAACTACAGAATCAGTACTTTCATATTTTAAAATTCCAGTTTTCATTTTTCTCTAGAAATAAACATATTTACATAAGAATAGTGACTAACCAGAAAGACTTTTAGTCCAGGTAGTCCTGGCTGAAGAAATAAGTGGTTAGTCTAGCTGTGCTTTTTTTTTTTTTTTCTTTTTCTCATATTTTTGGTTAAAGCCAGCATTACCTATATCATAAATCAAGAAAACATTAAGAGTTTACAACTTCTGGCTACAACAAAGGCTGAAATATTGTGGACATGGATATACTATCCTATTTAAAATTCTGTCTCCTACAGGTAAATGCTACCAGAGAAACTGTTTTGCCTAGGGTATTTAGCTCCCTAATTAATTCCTACTTAAGAAATTAGGAAGCAAAAGCAACTTGTCTATTATAAGTTTATTTACTCAGCTACCCATTGCAGCTCTCTAGAAGAGTAGAAGAAGATGACTGAGCCCCACATCTAAGGAACCACAGAAGCAGAACAGTCCACGTAACTGTCAAAGGAGCTGCTGCCAGAGGTAGATTTCACTTCATTTGAGCCCTCCGACAGGCCAATTGCTTAGTAAAAAAATCTTTCCTAAGATTTCTGTGTGCACACAGAGCAGAAAAAGTCTTTAAAAAAAAGTCTTCCTGGATTTATAAGATCTGTTTGTCAGCTACTGAGAACATATGTTTGCATTCAAATGGAATAACTATAAACAATTTATATTTCTAGAAATTTCTACACTATGTTTATCCTCAATAGATTGGTGATAGCCCTTTCTGACATGCTGGAGGCAGTTGCAGTTGTTAGTTATGGTAAGCTGATGGGGTACGATCACCAACTTTCTGCCTGAGAATTCTTCCAAATGTAGTACAAACTGGAAGATGACATACACAGAGAAAATTTCCAGATGGTCCCCCTTTTAAATGGGGGTTTGTTCAATAGAAACCTACCTCCATACATGCACAATCACACACCTTTTCTCCCCACATTAAGTGTTGCTGGATTAAAAGTATGTGGGGAGGATAACTGGTTACTAAGCACGCCATTCTCTGATAATCAAAATTATCTGTAAACAAAACCCTCTTTCCTTTGAGAATCAGTCTGCCAATATACTATAAATCGGACATGACAGGTTGCAAAATGATAAAAAGGGGTGAATACAACCAGACTGTCAGGCTGATGCATGGGGTGGGAAATAAAGGCTAGTGAAAAACAAGTATTGTTCATTGGATTTTTGTTTTTTTTTAAGGATTTTATGCAAGTTTCCATATTGGTTTTAGTTTCTTTTACATTGTTCAGGATTTCAATGCTCATCCACTGCAGTGTGCTTACTGCCATGTTACAAGATTTATACAGTATGTTTTTGATCTTGCTAAAGAATAATAATGCAAGCCTCCAAAAGACAGGTGGAAGATACTTTACATATTTTTCCATACTTGCTTCTTCACAAAAATCACATCGGTCGTGGGTACGCTAAGCAACGATGTACTACACAAAGCAAGCTCTGAATAAACTGGCATATCAATATGGTGCAGCCAAGCGTCCTTAAAAACACAGGTCCCAGAAGCAGCAGTCGCTGCATGCAATGCTGAGCTTGAGCTAGTTAGACCCGCTCTAGCAATGAGCGGAACTGCTGTTTATTTAAAAGCTAGTTTGTTTGCTGCTAATTCAGGTGTCTACTATGACCACATGCTGAGATGTGAATCCTCCCTCTGCAACTTCCGGTGATTTCCAGAAAGAAGAGATGGCTATTAGAATGACCACTTCCATGATTGTAATGGAGAAGGATAATAAACTCCCTATTTTAAAATGTGAGATGGCTGTTCTGAAGCAGATTAGAGCTTCAATGGTGAAAGAAGCTGAGGTTTGACTTTCTCCAAAACCTCAGATTGTCCCAGATTGGGTTGTTGAAATTACAGACTTGTCCATCTCAAATTAAAGGACTGAAATTAATGCTGTCATGTGCCTGACAGTGCTGGTCAATGGTTAAGGCCATCCTGATGATCTGCAGAATAGAGGTACATAGATGGCACCATGCTCACTTTCTAACCCCACTATTTCCTGTTACTAACTGTGGATTCCTTCCAAAACACAACAGCAGCAACACAGTAGTTCAATGGACTATTAAACAAGGTGAGGTTGACTAAAATTCATTCTTCATATCCACCCTGATGGATTCAGACTTTTATCTCATTGACTGGTTGGGCAATGTGAAAGTAGAGTGTTCAAGAATGAAAAATGTGAAAAAGGTGCTTTACTTTGCTTCGTTTTGTAGAGCCACGGTCACTGAGGGAAATAATCTACTCGAGTACCATGCAGCCTGTTTAAGAAATGCTTCAGGAAGTGGAAGGCAGAGAGGTAGGCAGTTCAAGATGGCCCGATTCTCCTTACCACTGCACATTATATTATGACGTCAATGGAATTACAGAAGCATAAAACAAAGTGCAAGAGTGAAGAAGCAAATGCAGTTTGTGACTTGCAACATATTAAAAGCTTTTGCATCATATTTTGTAGGTAGTGGAAAGAAATTCTTTTGTATGTATTTCCATTATTTTCTTTCTAAGCCAATTTACCTAAAATGCCTCTCCTTCACACAGAGAGCCTTATGTAATAGTAGACAATATTTTGACACTTTCAAGAGGATCATAAGAGCGTTCAAGTCTTTCTATGATTAAAGTAAAGTTTGCAACTAGTCTTCTCATTCTATCACCATCTGTTGTCTTTTGCTATATTCAAAGCAAAGAAAATTAAGATTACTTATCCTGGTAGGAGTTTATGGAGATGAAAATGAATAAAGGAGGAAGAGTCCTGAGGAATTTTTAGAATAGTCATTGAAAGGGCTAATTAGCAAATCTTGAAAGTAAAAGTAGCATGAAAGGCATTTCTGGATAAATAAGGCTTGAATTGTTTAAAAAGAGAATTCCTGAAAATCTTGAGTTAAAAAGTATCTTCATCTCATCACATTTTGAAATAGAAGAGAACAGCCTAGATGATCTTTAACCCAGACAATTCTATGGTTCTATGGCTCCAACTCTAACCAGTCTATGATTCTATACATAAAGCAATGGATGTTATTGCCCAAGTAAAGTCAGGGAGCTGAAGTGATGATCCATAGAAGAACCAACTTCGAACAAGTAAGTGTCGCCAATTATGTATCCTCTTATCTTGAACACAGAAAAATTCCTGGTAGACTTTCCCTACCAACAACAGACAGCACACATACTTCAACTGAAAAGTACTTGGTCCCTAGTTATTCAGTTATTCAGACTGATTTAACTCCCTGCAGGAACAAATACTGCTCTTTCAACATCTTTGTCTTTAGGTATTCAAATGCTGCCCACAGATGTGGTCTGAATCACAAGTCAGAAGCTTGATCTGTCTGAAATCATTTTGTCAACATCTATGGGCTCCTCGGCCCACTTTCAACCCTTCATTTCTAAAAACATTTTTAGCAAACAGTTCTCAGAATATTGACAAAGCTATGTGTACTGCAACAATTGCCCTAATAACTCTTGTGAAATAATATTTTAAGAAAAACTACACATTTTTTTCTGAAGTTTTCATATTTAAGGAGACATTGTATTTCCTCCTCAAAAAGTTCCCTTTTGAAATGCATTTCACATTCTTATTTTTAGTAGAAGCCTTTAAAATGGAAATAATGTTTCCCCTTGATAACAAAAGCAAGAGAGATCAATACATAAAGTAGTCAAATTCTATTAAGAACATGAGAACGCACCATAAGCAGCCCTACAAGGCCCAGTAACCTAATAGCTTGTATAAACTCATTTGAAGAGCAGAGAACTACGCTTAAGGAAGTGAAATAGTACAGCAAATTTATTTTGCAAATATGTGAATATAAATCTGCACCTTTGTGTTCTGATATATATAGACTATTGAGTTGAAAATTTTTGCAGCTATCACTTCAAATAAAACAGGTCAGAAAAGAAAGTTTACAATAGAAACAACTGTATTACCTGGCATTTTGTTCTACACTCAGTTAACAGTTAAATTATTACATTTCAACTAAATAAAAACAAAAAAATTCAGTAGCTATATATAAAGAGAGAAAAAAAAATGCATGTAAGAAAGTGTTGCTATACTGTGATATGGACTGATACATAGCTGATGTATTTGGCAGGTTTACATTTATTTTTCTTTGGTGACTACATGCTATTCTGTTGATACTTGTTTCAAGTATTTATTTGCAAATCTTCATTATATTTGCTTTGAGTGTTTTTACTTGGTGCAAAAATACAATCCTACACAGAGTTATCAATTTAAGGAACAGTAATTGGGTCCCACCAGCATGACAACATCTTCCTCATGACTGCAAATATGTTTAGACTGAAAAAACCCAAGAAACATGCACCTGTTCATGTCCATTAGATACACTTGTACTAAACTATACAATTTCATTTTGAATAAGTATATTGCATTACCAGGCAATATAAATTTCTTGGCATTAGCCGTCATTAAGTAGCAATACTCAAGTTGGGGATAACGAACTAAGAGGTTAATATAATTCATGCTGCACAGTGCAGAACGTCAGTTTAAAAATAGTACTTCTCATGTAAAAGGGTATGTACTAAGCACTTCCAAGAAGTGAACTCAAGTAGTCCTCACAGAATAGCATGACAAGCTGAAACAAGTTCTTGGATATAATTTTTTTTTCTCCAAATACCACTTGCAAGAAAACAAACAAGACAAATGTCAATACTATAGAAAAAGAAAAAAAATATCATTTTTAGCATGTTTTTATTGAATCTGTAACTACTTTGTCAAGGTAAGAGGTGAATATTTATTTTATCATCCTTAAACGGTGTATTGTCACATAAATAAAACATGGCACACTTCTTGCATCCATGAGATTTTGCAAGAAGAGAGTCCATTTATGTTTACTCTCATGGCAGAGTTGATTTAATCCAAATATAGGTATACATTTTACATACATAAAAAAATATTTTGGCCACTTGTTTCAGAGTTTTGAAAGTATTCGTTATCTAATCTCTATTGCAAATATTCATTCATCTAAATTTAGGATTTACTTTAATGATAATGTAGTGCTATGTAAAAGATGAACAGGTTCACACAGTATCAATTAGTTAATGTTCCCATTCCTGTTCTCAGTAAAAGCCAGGTGCAATTATGACTACATAGTATCTGTGAACTGCAGTTACTTACAGTGAAGCAAATGAAGGGCCATTTTCTAAACGCTTATCATTGCTGGGCATTTCTGGTAGGCCATTTAAGTTGTTATAAACATTTTGGTTTTGTCTGACGGATGTTACAAATGCAACCTATTCTGTAACTACTGTAGCAGACTGAATAAATTCTATTTTGAATCAAAACCAGAAAAGATTTCAGGATGCTCTAAAGCACACTGAATACTTCAGCCCAACCAGAACATGTCTTCAACCACTGTTTCTGAAGGAGTGTACCCAACAGGAAGTACATCTCCAATTTATTTACTGTTGGTTATTGACTCTGTTTTGTGGAAAACCTCCTTTTTTAAAAAAAAAAAAAAAAAAAAAAAAAAAAAAAGAGCAAGAGAAAACAAGATCAAATTATAAACTTATCTACAAACAGGAAACCTGTGGCTGAGCTAGGAACTGAGCTATTATTTTAGGGAGACTTTTCAAGACTCAGTCACAAAACGATCCATCCCTGTGCAGTAAGTCTCATGTGATGGATACGGTAAAGATGGAGAACACCTTTATACTGCAGACACTTCAGCCTCTCTTGATTGACACTCTCACCTAGCCTTTCAATTGATGTTGAGAACACAGGCTGTATAGATCCCTCAGGGATGCAACAAATGAGGACTCTTTCATGGAGGAGCAGGTGTCAATAGTGACAATCATTTCAGTGCAATCGCACTAGCTGTACCATGTTTTTATGGTGAAACAGAATTTTATCATTGACCGTATCAAATACATAGAAAAATCCAGCTGGGTTAATGTTAATGCAATGCAATACAAATGCCCAGTGATGCAAAAAAGTCTAAATCCAACAAAGAGAAATGTCAGGTTATTAGTGCTGTGTAGGCTACAGGATTCTCACCATTCCAAACAGCCATCTCGGGCAGCAAAATTTCAAAGAAAAACATTGTCCTTTGCTTTAAAAGGAGATACTTTGCTCTTAGTGAAATAGCAAAATTCAGGGGGGTAAAGAGATAATTTACACTCTGGAACAGTTTTAGTAGATGCTAGGAGAGTTGTACACATTTTCTTATTCTAAGACCAGGTTAATAGATTCCAGTTTCATCTTGCTGTTGCTATTTGTGACCATGCAGTTTTCCACACATGGCAATTTTCCTGTTTGGTCCTGTGACAAGTGAGAAGCCATACAGATTCCCAGGACTAAATATTTTGAGTCAATCACATTACAAGCTGTCATTAACCAATAGTCATATCAATACCACTGACATTCTGAACCACAGCTTTCAGATGAAATACAAGTAACATCTGAAATTTAGACAGGGCCAATGACTTTCTTGGCTGATCCCTTTTTTTCCTTGCATATAGATACAGATATAGATAAATATAGGAAGGACAAGGAAATGTTCAATTTAGGGTTCAATCTGCATTTAAAAAAAATCTTCTTCCAACCAAAAAAAAAAATTATCATGTTCTAGGTTTAGCTGGGTATCGTAGGTCAAAAATTAATGTGGGAAAAACAAGCTGCTTCTCACAGATGATAAACCTGAATAAGGCCACTTACTTTCAGAAACAAAAGTAAAAAAAAAACCATATAGATGCTCTTGAAAGTACTGTGTTTTAAAAGCCTACCTTTTCCCTTTGAAACAAAACCAGGAAAGGAGAACTCCCCCTAACTGTGTACAGTGAAGTCTAGATATTTGATTGCTCTATATTCATTCAAATAAAAAGCTTGGGAGTTCTTAGGCTCAAGTTAACATGTGCTTAGGATTCTATGTTACAGTATAATTGGGTACTTTATCCATTAAAGGGGTGGACAATAAAATTTTCCCCAACTTTATCAAATGTTCATGAATTTGAAACTAACATATTTATACTAAAAGATGTTTCCACTACGAATGACATATAATCTTACCTGTGTATGTTATCTTGACCAGAAGGGACTACACCCAGGTTTGCTGCCTTCACTACCCTCTCAATTATTACAAGTCTAGTAGAGTTCTGTGGAGCAACAGCTATTGTAGCAGATGTCTCATTCATTCCTGTCAGCATCCCTGAAACATTAAGTATTTCATTATGAATACTTTAAAATTTGCTCACTTATTAAGCATATAGCCAAAATAAGAGACTTCTAAACAGCCCCCCCCATTTGCATTAAAAGTTAAATCATTCATCAAGAAAACAATTTTATAAGAAATTATATAATTACATTGGTTTAATGTATTACTTGCAATGCCCTATTGTTAGGAAGAAATTACTAATAACTGAACAATGTTACACGTGATACTAATACAACTGCGAAATCAAGATGGTTCTTTTTTACAAAAAGCATAACTTAAAAGAAGAATGTAATCACAGAAATGAAACATTAAGTAAGACTGATATGGAAAAGTCCAGCTTCAGTAAGACCATACACAAAGACACCTGTTAATCTTTCAATCGTAAAACCACTGCATTTGATTATAATTTCATATCCAATTGCTAAAATAATCTTGAAATTCAGATAGCAGTCATTGGTCCAATTTAGTTCATGAAGATAAAGTCATAACATCAGAAACTGGGAAATTCAGTTAGTATACATCTCTCTAAAATGTCATGATAAACTATTTGATTAAAATAATTTGAATATCACTACAAAATGGAACAGAAATGTCAAGATTACATCCAAACATATGACAAAAAAAAAAAGTAAAGAAGGAAATGTTATTCAAGGTCATTTTAACAAAAAACCCCACTTTTCTCTTCTATCAACATCCACTGTTCAGAAGAATGATTTGCCAGACGCTCGTGTTGATTAAAACCCAACAGTAACTACAACTTAACATCATGTGTGTATTTTTACACTGTGTTCAGAAGCTGAAAATGCAGACAACGATGGAGAACAGTGCTTTAGGCAGAAATATGAAGCATCTGCAATCCACAATAACATTAACAATGAAAACAATGCAAAAGTCTCAAAAGGCTAATATTTTAGGGTTGCACATACAGTTCTAACCCAGAGAAAATGGCACTAAGATGTTTAATAGAGCAATTAAAAAATAAATCCAAAATTTTAATGCAGTAGAATGCGCATTAGCTGTGTCACAAGATACGAAATATTAATAAAAAATATTAAAAAGAACAAATATTAAAAAAGGAAATATTTTAAAAAATGGAACAGCTCAAGTAAATAACGGGATATTTTTGAACATGATCTGCTCTTGAAGAGAACAAAAATAAGCAAGCAACTTCTATAAAGATCAGCTTTATCTTGGGAATAGAACATTCTGTTTCAAATTGTTTAACTTCACTATTAGGCAAAAGCTTTAAAAACCACATACGCAGACTAAAACTGCTTTTAAGCAGAGCACAGGGACTGACATAACACTGCTGAGAGATGTGTGTACTCATTTAGGATTTAAACCTTCTCCATTAAGCTCTATTGAAGAGCAAATGCCGAATAAATGAATGCAACTATGTTTATGTTAAAAGCCTGTTTCCCGCAGCATGTAATTAAAGGAAATGTTGTACAAAGCCAGTACTTTTGTCAAGCTCCTGTAAATGGAAAGATGGATAGCACTCAGAGAAGTGAATGCATTGCTTCATATTTAACCTTAACACTCTTGTCATTAATGGTTTGTCTAACTTGTTCTATAAAAGACAAGGTACTGCTCCATTGAAGTAAAATTAAAAAAATCAACTAAACCATGCTTTTCAGAACAGAAGATTCATTATCGCCGACTAATGTATTGGCATAAAGCAAAGTAACATCCTATCAAGTAAGGCACACATTCAATCTGCCTTTTCACCCCCCTTTATTTTTAACTCATGCTGTTTTATTGTTATAGGCAATTTGTACCACTCAGCATGACAGTGTAAACTGAATCAAGATTAATTTACATGCAAAAGAACACTTAGGAGAGCAGCATGGTAAGCAAATGTATTGTCTCGATTGCTGAGGTGGAAAAGAACCTGGAAAGAAAAAAGGGTGCTCTAATTAAGGGGCATCAAATATGATTGCTCGTGGTAGTCAAGGGCCAGAAAATAGTAAATGTCCAACCATTTAAAGAATTAGCATCTTGCTTGTTACGAAAACAAGTTGGATATATAAATCTTAATAAAATTAGGTAAACAATTTGTTTACTTAACCAAGGTATTTGTTTTTTGTTTGTGGTTTTTAAAACAATTTTTAATGTGAATCAAGTATAGACTTCTTTAAAAAAAAAACCCAACAAAATAATTTAAAAACATGTCGGGGGGGGGGGAGGGGAAAGTCTTTCTACTTAAAATAGTTTTAACTCGCTATTTTAAAAACCCCTTCATAAAAATTCTGATTAATATCCAGCTATAACAATCACATGCCAACTTTAACATTGCTTGAAACATGAGAATCTAAGAAAACCCCAGTCAGACTACAGAGCAGCAATTAATCTGGGTTAACTGACTGATACAATGAAATAACTACACATTTTTAATAATAAAAGGAAATCAAATTGGAAAAATTACAGTGGTAGGCAACAAGGTTTGTTAGCTACCAGACTAGTCCTGTTCTAAACTAAGGCAAGAGGAGTTTTGCTACTGATTTTTAAAAACAGCAGACCAGTAAAAATTTGTATACAGAGAATCCAACAGTACATGTCTCACTCATGCAGAATTTCTGCTACAGAAACCAGACTTTTCATGGGGATGTGATGTAAAAGAGGGTATGAAATCCCAAGGCCTGAAGATCAGTAGAAAAATTTAACCAGAAAGGTAGAGTAGTTTGGCAATACCATTTTTATCCACTGCTTCCAAATTGTCAACCACAACATGAACTACTAACTCAGCTGCTGCTCTAGGGAATTACCTCACCGGAGGATTCCCCAGCTCAGGAGGGAAGGGAAGAGAAGGGAAGGAAAGGAAGGCAAGACGGTGTAGCAAGGCTAAGCGTATCATGTGCAGCGTGTGGATAAATCCAGCTTTCAAGGTTCTGCACTACCACTAGATAACCTTCACAGCCATGAATATTCAATAACCTGTCTGTTTCTCTCTCCTTATGCCATCAGGAAGAAAATGGACATATACAAATGTAACAGACAATGCAAACCAGCAGACTGTAATTGAGTAAAGATGTTTAGCAATGAATTGTCTTCTACATAGCAGTATAATACCGGCTATTGCCTCTTTAGCATTCTTATTAGGTTACACATGCAATTTAGATGTAAAAATCCTTAAACCCCATACATATTCTCATTCTCCCCCAATATAATCTTGCATTTCTAATGTTCTCCTCATTCCTTCACTAGTTTTCACCTATTTGTTTTGGTTGCAAATAAAATAAGGTATCTCCAGGTACAAGACTCATGTTCAAAAACAACAAAAAAAGGGAAAAAGAAAAAGCATGACAACTGAAAAATAAGTTATATAAATCAGATTCATTTGGAGAACACAGACAAATCGAAGTTAAACACAAAATAGAATAATATATACCAACTTCTAAATTGCCCTGCATTTATTATTGTAATTTGGATTTTTCATTTAGCAAGATCACATAGTAATTCTCCCCAAATGCTAGCTGCTCCTAGATCATTGTAATAATACTTATGTAAAATTTAGAACTGAGACCTCTATTACCATGAATATTCTGAAACAGCTGATATCTATAAGAAAAAAGATGCAATAGAAAAGGTTTTTAAACCTGTGGTAAATTTGCCAGCATCAAGTCCTGCATCAAAGAATGAATTCAGGAAGACAGAGAGAGCGATACAGAAATGCCAAGAGACCTTCATGGATTTACAAATACTTCATATAAACAAATTTTCAAATAGCTTTATTCAGAGTAGCCTTTCTGCTCTATTAAACATAGCAAACAGCTGCCAGATTTATTCAGACAAATAATCAACAACCATAGAAGTAAAATGGCAGAAGAAAAAGGAATTTTGGCAACAACTCCACAGAGGACCACAGCTATTCTCCAAGTACACTTCTTCTATGTGCTCGTGGTTCTGTATGGCCAGTCAGGAGGAAAAAAAGCCCTCAGTCACAGTAAAACATACAAAAACTCTATCAAAATATCACAAAGCAAGCAAATACAAAAACAAGGGGGTGAAGAGGGGGAAAGAGAAGCACAGTACCCTGCCTTCCTTTCACTACAACCTCAGCTACAATTTTTAGAAGGGAACAGTTTAAAATAAATGTGCCACAGCCTCATTCAATCACTCACCTTGGTTTGCTGAGCAGGTATAAAGCAGAGAGGCAGGCTTTAGCCAGCAAAGGGTAAGAACAGCAAATAAGTATCAATTGGTTAAGAAAACAAAGCACAATCCTAACTTTTCACTGCAGCCATAAGCTTAACTGAAAATGATCTAAATAATATATAAAACTACTTTCTTAATCATTAAAAAATACAATAGCAAGAAATGCTCAAAAGCAATAATTAATAATACATAGTATCACTCATTGGTGTTCTTGACTGCTTGATGGATATACTGAGTTTCTGAGCCTTACACAGCAATGAGACAGGATCCCATGGGTATATTCTCATCTCAATATGAAGAGATTTACACGTGTAAATCCCCATACATTGAGATAGATGAGTAAATATTATTACATTTGAATGCATCCAAAATGTACTCATTTGTATTTTAAAATCATACCCAAATTAAGGGTAGCAGTATGGACTGTTCCATTTAACACATGGTCAAAGCTAAGTACAATTTTCTCTAATTTTTTTTGTATAAAATATTGAAGTCACTATAAGCTCTTACGGAGGTTTGTGTTTGCACTAGCATCAGAAATTCACGTTCTTTAAAGCTGCAACATTAGAAGAATGCAGAAGTATATAAAACTCATCACCTTTCTAACACAGTATTCCAACAATAACATTCTTTATATGAAGTGTTTGAAAGGAAAAAGACTAAAATTGTGTTCAATGTAGCTGAGGAACAGATACACTAATAGTATTTAAAATAGTCTTGGAATAAAGATGAGTAAAGACAGACACCATATCAATGTATATTTGGTTCACTTCCTTGAGCTGGGGTTCCAACTTTCTGCTTTACTGCTAGGAGGAAAGACATTCATACTTCATGATAGGAAGCCAAAACTCTCTGAGCCAAAAGACTGTTTCAGCGTAAAGGGTGAGCTTTATGCTTTTAAAGGCACACTGAAAAGCTGTCAAATGCATCCTTTTAAAGATATTTTTAAATTAAATAATTAGTGTCAGTCTGAATACTAACAGAGACTAACACAAACAACTATGCTGGAAGCACTTGCTGTATGCTTGGAAATTGGAAGGCACACAGCCCTCTTCTCATCCAAATACATTTTTTGAAGCTGCTGAAATATTTCTCACCTTGCTCCTTCTTAAAGTCTTTCTCTGACATAGTGACAGGCAAAAGCAGTTCTCCAACAGGGGGCTGAATGTTAACATTGAAATGATCATCCTTTGTGCTGGGAAAAGAGAAATTACAGAGACTCAACCAAGTGCTTCAACACAGATTAATATATACATATCAGCTGCAAATTTACTATGAAATCTATAAACAGTGCAAGAACTACCTGCCTGATTTCAATGTTGTTAATCCAAAAGCCTGCTAATTTCTTACATCAGTAAAGCTGATCCATTTCCTCCAGTACAAATGTAGTATTAATATAGTAGTTTTGTTCTTGTATATCTGAAAATGTACCTTTTACTCATATTGATGTTTATTTGTAATCTATAAGGCACCACACTCAAACTAAATGTTTGCAAAGGACAAATTATTATGCATTTTACAATTCCTTTGAAAGAACTGTGGCACACAATTTCTGTCATCTGCCACAGCTGTCCCAGAAATAGGGCTAAACCTTGGAAAGGTATAATTTCAGGCAAAAAGGATTATTACTCTCTGAAAAAAAAAACCCAAACAAACCAGACAATATAATTAGGAGTAAAGAAGAAGTATCCTCGATTACTGTAATTTCACAACATTTTGTGTATTTCAGCAAAAACACACAGCATACTGGTTGATGTAAAGGCACACTGGAAAATCGCAGAATTTGAGGCAGTTTTTGTATTGGCAAAGAGTTAAAAAAATTACAATCAGTAGTAGCATACTACTATCAAATGCTACAGATTCCTCCTTAAGAAATAAATACCACATAGTGAACTTGCTCTCCCTATCCATTCAATTCTCTGGGTTTTCAACTATCTCCTCTTGAGTTCTCCAAGTCTACAGAAACTCAAGATACAATCACTCTGCTATGTTTGATTGACTAACTATACCATAAGGGATTTGCCTAGCAATTCAGGATTAGTACATGCAATCAGAATCTTTGCTAATGCTTTGAGGCATCAGAAATTTTTAGAAAAGAACAAACACTTTTTTTTTTTTCAGATGTACCAAATAGTCAATACATAAAACTGCTGGTATGCCTCAGATACCCTACTTAAATATAATGATACGATCATTTGAATGGAACATATATTTCATCAATTAATATCCATGGCATTTAAATTCACCTCAAACATTTGTTACTGATATTTTATAACAACTTAAATTCTGAAATAAGATAGACTGATGGAAAAAACAGCAGTAGTTTAATAATATGGAAAACATATGTGTCTCCCTCCTAAAGATGCAAGATAAGCAACCTTAAAACCAAAAAGCATTTTATGGTCCTCTTACTTAAAATTCTAATACTTACCATAATTACTCAATTTCACAAGCAAATGCTTAGAAACTAATACATTCTTACTTTCTGACTTCTAATGTGTTATAATTATGCTTATGGATGCAACTCAAACATGGACTTTTCAAATAAAATTCAGCATTAATGCTAACTTTGTTAGAAAATTAGTATTTAGTAAACATACAGTGAAACAATCCCTTCAAACCTGGCTACTACTATTTCCTATACAAAGAATCATTTATGAAATGCTGCTTTTAAAAATTTGCTTGGCTAACAAATTCTCACTCTTTTCCCCCTATATTACTTTAAATACCGTCCATCTCTAAAGTCATTAGCATATTAAAAGATTGTTTGACTGACTGGCCTGATCAAGTGCACTGTAAAATAAAAATTAATATTTTTTTCTTTAATTTTTCCTTTGAAAGAAAACTGATCAATAACTCCATCATCTTAGAAGCTGAAGGAAAGGTCTTTAATCAACTGCCTCATAACTTTTTGCTGTTTGTATATACTACTTGGATTATACAACTACAACTTTTAACAATACCTTCACTGGTATCATTCAGATGATAGTCCAACCAATTGTTCAACCAATGTTATCTTTTATACTTAAGATGTGCACTACCTAATTCAGCATAGAACAGATAAACAGTTTTCTGTACAATGATTCATGTCCTACATGAACTGGACATGCCATTTGTACATAAACTTGACTTATAGCATCAATGATTAGATTGCTTTGAAATGCTTGTAACAATCTTTTCACAATAAAGAATAAAATCATGAGCATGGCTTGGGTTTTCTATGGCTGTAACTGCTAAAGAGGACCACTCAAGACCTCTGCTGTTAACAAACATTCCACTTCCCTTTCCCCTAGTGATTGAAAAGCTAATAGACGTTTTTTGATAAACCGTGAACTCTTCATAGTCTGTAAGCAGAAATTCTGATTGCCAGTTTTCTTCAAACCACTTTGTTCTTAATTTCACTTGAGCTAGTATCTGGTTTACTTTGCATTACTTTAATTTCAGTGTACTTCAGTAAATTTCTTTTTCAGCCAGAGAAAATCAACCTTCCTTTTATCATTCCCTTTATCACACACTTTACAGGCTAAATACACAGCTTTTGTTTATTGAACTGCATCTCTTTTACTATATCTTCATATTAGAGATCTAGTAATATCTAATTTAACAAAAGTAATTTCATAGTTCCATAGAACCATAGAGCAATTCAGGTTGGAAGGACATCTGGAAATCATTTGGTCCTACCTCCTGCTCAACCCAGAGCCACCTTAGTTCACATTGCTCAGGGCCTTGTCCATTTGAGCTCTGAGTATCTCCAAAGATTGAGATTTCAACAGATATCTAATGGATAAGTTCAATAATAGAGTCTTGCATTACAACTACATAATTCCCCCCAATACCTAGTGAACTAAATTCCATTGTATTTAACTTATTTATGTATACTTTGAATACTATAATTAGTATAAATGATGTTTAAACAAAAAACTGCAGAAGTGGTTTGAAGCTTGAACATTAACATTTAAGAATCCGGCAGGCAATTGGCTCAAGCTGCACTGAAACTTCTCTTGGGTGGTGTTGCTCTAACTTTTCTGGAAGACCAAGCTGAAGAAGCTTATCAGAAAAAAAAGCAAAGCTTCTCAAGTCAATAATATATAACTGGTTTTAGATTTCAAAAGTTAAAGACTGCATTCTCTGGTATTAGCAAGTACATTTGAAAAGTTACATCCTTTGTGCAACATGTACGCTTAATGAGAAGCCTGCAGCAAAAAGCTCTAAAAGTATCAAACAAATAGGGATGTCTGAGAACAGTACCTCAACACTAGTTTGCAAGATCCGTTTTGTATTTAATTGTGAACTTAGGGGCAAACAACATCAGACATCTTTAGTCTTACTGTTGCCTTTATAGTTGTTAAACTATTGTATTTTTAAAAGAATTACACCACTTTCGTGATGTAATTCCAACATCATATAAATTTATCTTCTGACGTACCCAATTAGGATGAACAAATGAGAGATGATAATGCTTCCACAGGAACACAGGGAGACTTACCATCTCCATGATAAATGACACTGCAAGACTAACATTCAATCCTTTAGAAGACACAGGGTTTTAACTGTTCTTCATATGGCTGCAGTGGGAACAGCTAGCACCTGTCATTTGAAACCAGTGTCCATTTCCCTTATTCCCTTTCTCTTCCCTCAATTTTTTTTAAAGGATTGGTTCCAAAGGGTTCCTGGGAAAAAAGTTCACTACCGTAATAAAAGCCTTGAGGACAATGATAGCAACTTCTTCTTTAAAACTACTACAAATAATAATATCACTTGTAAATGAGTTCTTAGAAGATCTCACAAGTCTCTTACTAGATCACAAGATCTCACTTAAAGTCTTAATTTTCAAAGCTTTTTAAAAATTATTATTGCAATAAGAGGCTGGGAAATATTCTTCTTGCTATATGTATTTTACTCCTGGTAGCTGCTTGACCAAGAATACATCTATCCAAAACCAGCTCAGTATTTTTGTTTTGTATTCAAAAAAGCTCCACAGATGATAAAAAAAAAGGAATGGAAGAGGAAGAGCAACACACTAAGTTCCTGCAAAACATGGAATGGAGAAGTACAGAAGACTTTTCTCATAGTCTTACTCAAGAGAGGAAAGGATGGCATCCTACTTTTACAAGAGAAAAGGCCAGGGTCATAGAAGAAATGAGAGTAGTTGTTCATGCCCAGCCTTGCTTTTTCCAGGTCAGTTATCTATCTTGATATATTTGTTTTCTGGAACTGGGCCAACTCACTACTTTAGAGTAATAAAGTAAAGAGAAGAGTACCGGATTGCTTGTCTTAATATCTAACATCTGTAAACAACTTAGTGATCTGCTGACAAAGCACTAGGGAAGGAAACAGCAAGAAACAAGTGAATATGCAAGTGACAGTGATGTGAATCACTGCATCTCTAACATCAGCTTTTAACACGTTCTATAATATATTCCACTACATATATTCCATAACATATTCTACTACATAATTTTAATCAGATGCTTTTGTGCTAGCACCTAGACCTGAACGCACTCAGTACAAATACTGACTGCTACCCAACTGATGCTCTTCATTTATTCCTCCTTGCAGGTAGAAGTTCTGCTTGGGAAGATTCCTACATCAACAGAGAGTGAGGTAAGAGAATTTCATACTACAAAAAAATCTCTTCCTTGGAAAACAAAATATAGAGCAAAAGTTTCTACAATAAGGTAGAACCTGCAGACAGCAAACTGAACAGGGTTTTTCAAATCTCATTCATGGAATTTATTTCATTTAAGAAAATGCTATATTGTTCCTGCTACACCAGACTCCTCTGCAGAAATCAGCAAAACACTCACTTTATACAGTCCAGGGCAGATGAGGTGAATAGACAGCTTTCTTTTCTATCAGCATAACAACTGCAGAAGACTATGTAGCTCAAGGACTGGAACAGGCTGCTCAGGGAGTGGTTGATTCACCATTCTTGGACTTATTTAAAAGATATGTAGAGGTGGTGCTTAGGGACAGAGTTTAATGGTGGACTTGGCAGTGTTAGGTTTACGGTTGGACTTGATGATCTTAAAGGTTTTTTCCAACCTAAATGACTCTATGATTCTATGTACCTGGTCCCAGCTCTTCTAATAACACTGAGACTTAGGAAATGCCATACATAAGGTAACCAGCCCATGCTTGCAAAAAACCTCTGTCATATGTCACACTGTTTTCCCATGAGCTCATTATTCTGAGCAAGAACAGAAGGCACTGAAGTAATTTTCATTCCATTTCTCTTTCTTTTTGGGAGCTCTGACTACATTTTTTGCATTTAAACCTTGAGAAAACTAGGGGAAGAGATGCATGGCATAGAAACATTCCCTATGCCAAGTCATTTCAAAGAGAGCTACGTAACACCCTGCATAATTTTCAAGAGAATAGGGAGAAGAAAACAGGTTCTCTGTAAATTAACTTTATCTTCAAAGCTGTCGTTCTTTCATGGCTTTGGCAAGAGGTAAGAGAATTTGGAAATGGAATGAAAAGAATATGGAAGAAGAGGCAAGGACAAGCTTCCTTCTCCAGCTCTCAATGTTGCAAAAAGGACATCTCCCCTTCACCAGATGCCTAAAGAATGCTCACCTCCATCCTTGGAAAGGTGATGGAACAGCTCATTTTGGATGTCATCTCTAAGCATGTGGAGGAAAAGAAAGTTATTGGGAGTGGTCAACATGGATTCTTGACCAATCTGATATCCTCCTCTGATGGCTTGACTGGTGGGCGAGGGGAGAGCAGCGGATATTGTCTACCTCAACTTCAGCAAGGCTTTTGATACTGTCTCCCATACCATCCTCATAGGTAAGCTTAGGAATAGTGGGTTAGATGACAGGACAGTGAGGTGGATTGAGAACTGGCTGAATGGCAGAGCTCAGAGGATTGTGATCAGTGGTGCAGTGTCCAATTGGAGGCCTGTAACTACTGGTGTTCCCCAAGGGTCAATACTGGGCCCAGTTTTGTTCAACATATTCATCAATAACCTGGACGAGGGGACAGAGTGTATCCTCAGCGAGTTTGCTGATGACACAAAACTGAGAGGAGTGGCTGACACACCAGAAGACTGTGCAATCATTCAGCAAGCCCTGGACAGGCTGGAGAGCTGGGCAGAGAGGAACCTAATGAAGTTCAACAAGGGCAAGTGTTTGGCTCTGCACCTAGGAAGCAATAATCCCATACCAGCGGTACAGGTTAGGGGTTGACCTGCTGAAAAGCAGCTCCGTAGAGGGACCTGGGAGTGCTGGTTGACAACAAGTTGAACATGAGCCAGCAATGTGCCCTTGCGGCCAAGAAGGCCAATGGCATCCTGGGGTGCATCAAGAAGAGTGTGGCCAGCAGGTCAAGGGAGGTTATCCTCCCCCTCTACTCTGCCCTGGTGAGGCCAAATCTAGAGTACTGTGCCCAGTTCTGGGCTCCCCAGTTCAAGAAAGACAAGGAACTACTAGAAAGAATCCAGCAGAGGGCTACAAAGATGATCAAGGGACTGGAGCACATCTGTTAGGAGAAAAGACTGAGAGACCTGGGTCTGTTTATTCTGGAGAAGAGTGAGAGGGGATCTCATCAATGCTTATAAATATCTAAGGGGCATGTGTCAAGAGGATGGGGTCAGACTCTTTTCAGTGGCACCCAGCAACAGGACAAGAGAAAACAGGCACAAATTGTAACACAGTGAATTCCATCTGAACATAAAGAAAAACTTCTTTACTTTAAGGGTGCCAGAGCACTGGAACAGGCTGCCCAGAGAGGTTGTGGAGTCTCCTTCTCTGGAAATATTCAAAACCCACCTGGACATGATCCTGTGCAACCTGCTCTAGGTGAATCTCCTTTGGCAGGGGGGTTGGACGAGATGATCTCCAAAGGTCCCTTCCAACCCCTATTGTTCTGTGATTCACCTACTGGGTTTTACATATGCAGACAGGAATCTGACAGGCCAAATATATGTACACAAAATAGGATAAAGGCATGTATATGCCATAACCCTCTGTCTCTGGAACCTTCCTTGGCTTTCTTCTCTAGGGATTCAAACGTCTTAATTCCAAGGATCCAATGCTAAATTCTGACATGGCAAAGCTCCCAAATCTTTTTTCAGACATCTAAGGAAACTGGTAAGCTGTGAGAACGACCTAAGGATATCTGAAAAGTAGAGACATGCAAAATAATAAAAATAAAATAAGAGGCAGTGGCAGGATTATTAGGATGGTGATTACCAGGAGCTCAAGGATACAAAAGAAAACACACCAATGTGGAAATATATAAAATCTGACAAAGAAAAAAAAATAAAATTCCACAGTACTGCATTCAGTCTGCAACACCTAGGATCTGCTCCAACCTCTCCTCTGCTCACTGATGCGTACCTGCCTACCAAAGACAGTTCTCTTACTGGGATGGTGAATATAGTAATGGTTAACTGGGATTCAACAATTCAGACTACCTTGCATGTGAGTTAGTCAATAACAAATCACATTACACTTCTAAGTTGTGTATGTCCTGCTTGCAGAATCAGAACAAAGTAACCCAAAAAGAATGAGTAACGCTCACAAAAATCTTTTAAAAGCCTAAGTTCCTCCATTTATTCCTCTTTAACTTTCTGCTTGAGAAGCATTATTGTGCAGAACACCAGTGTGGCTGAAGTAGTGTGCCTCTCCAAGGAGACGGCGCAAGAAAAATAGCAATGAAGAGATGTTCTCCTTACGAGTACATAGTGTGAGCATCCTAATACACATTCTAAATAAACGCATTAGGCACAATTTTCAAGCTAAGGCGTTTCACCTCTTTTTAATTAGATGTGTGATCTTGGTAAGCTTTGCTTAATAAAAATAGTTTTTATGAGGGAGGTCTTTCAAAGCTCAGCCTTTCAAACATCTCTCTGTAATGCCGTTTCTCCTTCATTGTCCTTGATTTGTACAACAAATTCAGAAACAGATCTAAATATTTTGTTACTCATGTTAGTTTTTTTACTTTATACAGTGTGTATTTATTGAACCACTAGTACAACAGCACATCCCCAAGCAGAAAGGTAGTGTTTGCTATGCAAAACACACAGTCCATGATTGGCATCTAAGACCAATTGATCTACCCATTACCACTATCTCCCTACCCCCACAAGCTTTACTACAAAGCTATTGATTTAAACACTGCCGATCGGTTTCCATTTTCTGATTTTGGGCAGGCCAATTAAGAAAGTGAGTAATTGTGATTACACTGCTTCAGGATCAATTACATTTGATGCAAGACAAAGTGCTCCTCTTAGAACAACGTAAAGAAAATGATTATGATTAGGAACACTTTACAGCTGAACATGCTTCTAACAAAAATGCAAAGTAACTGACAACGTCTTTCATAAAGATACGCTATCAGGAAATACAAGAATATCGACACCTTTGTGTACACAGTATTTCAACTATATTTTGACAAACTTCTACAAGTCATTCTTCCTTTTGGATAAAAGCTTTTTAAGAAGTGTGACAAGTTAAAAAGGCTGCAGCTGAGTTCTGCCAGACATTTCCCCCAAAACATGCGACTGTACAATTTTTTCAATGATACTGAACATCAGCAGGATTTTGAAAAATACATGTTTTAACAGTAAAATAGCAAATTTAATTCAAAAGACATTTTACCTATTTTTATACTGTTTCTAAGAACTAGTGTAAAAGAGACAAGGCCTTATCAATTAGCAAAGGAACAAAGTAAGCAATTCCTATTCTTAATTTAATTTTAAACTTAGCTTGAGCTTTGTCATTGGACTCACATTGTCCAAATCATTAAAATGAATCTACCACTGAGGTCTGAGGCAAATCTATTTACAGTGATGTTACTCATAGTCTGGTCGGTGTTCAGGAATATTGATCTGTCTTGTTTGTCTAATAGGAAAATAATAAACAATTACTAGGCAATGTTGGAGAAAGTAATCAGTTTTTATATATCACTAATACAGCAGACCTCCCAAAACATAAAGGTGATGATCTGCATAAAATCAATGTGTTATGCTACATTGCTTATCCTCATCACTGCTAAGATTCTTAGCAATAAATGGTATAAGTTTGGAATCAAATCATTAGTATACTGAAAATATGTACTTGAAAGAAAAATATCCACTCTATATAAAATACTCTCCGTTTATAAAGTAGGAACATTCTTTTTTTAAAGAAAAACCCCAAAAATATATTTAGGGAAAGAGAGCCTATCATTTTGAAGCAATTATGAAATTGCATTGCCTAGAAGGGAACTTCACTTCCAAACAAACATAGCATCAGGCAACAATCCAAAGCTGTTTCCAAATTCCACCAAACTGCATACAGACCAGCTACAACATCATGATACACATAAAGTACATGCTGCAGACATCTTGCTGGAAGTACTAATATTTTTAAAATGACTACACATGTATCCATTTTACAGGAAAGGGTTTGGGGGCGGGCGGAGGAGAGCGAGTAAAAATCAATGTTAAAATCTCCTTGCCACTAGAACAAGAAATTTTATTTTAGTAATGGTTCTCTTGGAGTCACTTGGCTACATCTTTTTTAAGATTATCCCACTGTATCTAATAACCTGTAAGTTGCACAAGCTGTGCTTAGTAGTAGTACATGAAAATTTCTACACTATTCCAGAAAGAGGAATAGAACTTTCTCAAAGGGTTTCCTGCTTCCCCTAAACTGGAATGCAGCAACGTGAATACCCTTTTTTGTGCAGAGTATAAGAAGTAGTGTGTCTTGCAACAAATATGTAAAAAATCATTACTTCAAAATATGCTAAAATAAAAAAAAAAAAGAATTGTGCAGATCTATTTAGTGCCCTTGCATAGTTTCAAAGACTGTATTTGCCTGAATAGCTCTTAAATGAAGGTGTCTAGCTTTCCCCCACCTGTTCATTCCTGATGTTTGGACACTGCTACTGTAAATTTTAACTGGTTTCAAACACTAGTTAATAACAGATTTCTCACTGTGTGAACAGGTTCCCTGATAGCCTAGAATGCAAGAGGAACTCATACAAAGAGGATCTTGAATGTGCCATTAATGAGCATAAAAGGCATAAATCAAGTATGTAAGGATACAAGACAGTTGGTCAGCCAGTTACTTACTTTCATTCTCTCTCTAATAATTTAAAAGAATCTACAGCATAAGGAATAAGCTTCTTTGGCCAGCAAATTTTGGAGTTGACAGCAATGTTACTTCATAAGCACTCATGGTAGTAAAATTGCTCGCACCATGTGTTTTTTTTGTATGTGATTTCTTACAAGGAAGAACACACACAAAACACTCCAGCAGACTAGTCAAACTTGACTGCTCCCTTCAAGGTGGTGTTCCTAAGAAGAATTCCAAGGATATGAGGAAAAAAAAAAATGCTCAGGAAAAGAGAAGTAACTCTAAACTGGAAGAGGAGTTCATGCTTCTATTTGGTATCATTTACAACAAGGGAAAAACAAGACCTCCCAAACCTGACCTGTCAAAGAGTTTTTGAACTTATACCCGTGATTTCAAACCTAGATTTCAGCTTACCATCAAATCTGTGGTTTTAGAAGCAAGGTCTAAAAAAATCTGGAACAGTGAAGAAAACTGATAATCCTTGTAATAGTAAAATCGAACACTAACTATGTCATATTTCTCTAAAAACATCTTGGGTATACATTATGTTGTGAACTACTGTTCAATCCTTTAAATATTTAATAAACAGCAAGTCTGCTACTGCCAAGTCAACTTCCAATATGCACTACTTTTGCCTTTCAAGAGCAAAAAATTACCCTCCCTCCCCAAGAACTCACCATAACTGGAAACTGGCCATCTGAGTAGAATCACAGAAGTCGATACCCATTGAAACGGTAACAGATCCTGCAGGCTCAATGCACTCTACATGAAAACATTTTGCACAGGTAAAGTAGACATGCAAAGAAATAGAACTGCCAAACTTCACACAATTAGAAAACCTATATTTAAAGAAAGCACTCCATAAAAAGGAGCCAATGCTTGCAGTTTTATTTCAAGTAGGTATCACCCAAATGTCACACTTGCATGTTTAAGTGTCTGGGATCCCCCCCTCCCCACAGTGAATGTTGCCACTTCAATCTTACAGCCCTGCCATCAACAAAATATGGTTTTGTATTAGAAAAGCTGGGAAAATTATTTACAGAAAAATAAAATGGAAAAATTGATATGTTTTCCAAATGCTAGAAACACAAAAGGTAATAAGAAGAACAGGGCATATAAACTGAGTTCTAGATAAAGTGACAAAGAATACAGAAAATTTGCATTCAAGCCAGAAAAGCAACATTTTTGGAAGGAACTACAGATAACATATAGCTTATTTTCTGCAGAAGAAACCAACAAGTTCACAGGACAGATACCACAATAATGTCTTTCTTAGGGAAACAAATACTTTAAAGGGTAGAATTGGCTGTGGAACTCAAAACCTGAACTGGACAATTTATTAATTCCAGATTTTTTCATGTTTTTTACATGACAGAAGTGAATGCTACTGTTCACTATTATTGTAAGTACATTATCTCTTGATCTGATTTATAGTATTACTAGTTTTCTACTGGTAAGCCTTTGTGACTTTATTTCTTTGAATGTTTAAATGGAATGATATTAAATTAGACTGATGGTCAAAACTAACTTGATATCAGAACTCTGAGGAAGAAACTAAACAGTTCACTTAATGCAAAAATTACTATTTTTCCTAAAAGTTACTGTCTTGATCAAATATGTATCATTATCAAAATGCATATGTTTCCAGAATTTTAACTCTGAAATATATGGTAGCATTGTACAATTGCATTTGTAGCTACTTGGTGTAAATCCGTATAGCCTGTTAAAAAAGTATTTCAATAGCATAGAACAATTAAATACCAAACACCTTTTAACTACTGAAATCTTTACTTCACTGTTGTGCTTTAAGAACTTGTTTCTGTGTTGTTCTAACGTGACATGGATTCACATAGTAACGTAGCCCATAAACAGAGAAGAAACCCATCTAAAGTATAGGAGCTTGTGTCAAAAAGGAGCTTGTCTGCCCTTTCCAGTTCTATTATAAAATAGAGACACTTGTTCCTTCTGACTATACCACAATGTCCTAAAACAAAGAACTGCTGAGAAAAGAAAGCAAATTGTGTGCACAGGTACTACCCTTGAATAAAAGTTGCTATGATCTGTGTTATTTTTCACATTTTATACTCTTTTCCACTAACAGTAATTTAACATAAAAAATCCAATCAGAAGTTAGAAAGTAAAACAATTTAGGTTAAGACTATAGTATTGCTTTCTACCTAGTCTAAGAAGCCACGCTTTGTGGAAGTATGGTAGATGCAAACTGGACTAAAACACACACTTCCACTCCACTGCCAAAAGCTCACAAGGGAAACGAGAAAGCTCTGAGCCACCAAACTAAATAATACATCTACAAATGTTCTTTAAAGCCTGAAAAGAAAATAATTGTGAATATATAAATCAAAACCTAGTAGCCCATTCTGGACTAAGGCTGTAAGAGAATTAAAGTTTGTGGGGAGACTGAAAAATTTTATTACATTAACTGGAATTGATATAATATAATTGATATTTCAACAAGCAGGTAAGCTTTCAGGCACTTAAGTTCTGATCTAAGGAGTTATTTTCAAAGTCAAATACAAGTAGAGGAAAGCTGAACTAAATTTTTATTAAAATTAGATTATCTAAGAAAAGGTAGTTGCCTGAGTGCGTGTGTGCGTGTAGGTATACATACACATATATATAAGCATACATACAGCGATACAAAACCACTTTCCTATATTTGAAATTTTGGAAAAGATTAAGATTCTGTACTTTTAAAGATAGGATATGATTACCTATTGGATTAAATTCATGCATCCTCATGCCTGGAGGTAATTTCTTCTCCCCAATGTGAATATTCTCTATCTTCTGATCAGTTGTATTTGTTACTGTCACTTGCACAGACACCATACGATCACCAAAAATGCCTGGCTGTCTTGAGAAGTGGTAATGAGCTGCTAAACCTTTCCCACTCATTCGATGAAGCAGTTCATGTGTTTTTGTTGGCACAGAGACTTGGGTAGTGACCTGTTAAGTACAAAACAACAGTTGGTGAATGGTGTAAGCGAAGAACAGATAAAATGATAATTAAATATGGCACTTTTCACTCAGCTAGAATGCCTGCTTTCTTTCAGAAATTTTAGTGAACTAGAAACATGTAAGGACATATTCAAATCCATAAACAAATTGCAAATGTAAAAATAACATTGCTGGTGCTGAGAAATAGCAGCTTTGACTTTGCCATATTTGCCTCATTTTCCATTATAAATCTGTTTTAAATATTTTAACTCTACAGTTACCCATTAAATTAGAGGTTTTTTAACATAGTTAAATAGTTAAAATAATCATGTTGTTTCCAACAAGGAGTGTCCCTCTGTTCTATGCATCAGATCTCAAGGGTGATCCCAAGCCCCCTGCGTACTGTGAAAGTATAGTGAGAAATGGTCTTCTTCTCTTGTTAAAAACCACAAAAAATGTTGCCTAACAATTACGCGAGTCAAATACTAAAAATCCAGTTGTATAGAGCAGAAGGATGTTGCCACTTTTTTAATAGTCTTGCTGC
Source organism: Limosa lapponica baueri (assembly GCA_002844005.1). Classification (NCBI taxonomy): domain Eukaryota; kingdom Metazoa; phylum Chordata; class Aves; order Charadriiformes; family Scolopacidae; genus Limosa; species Limosa lapponica. Next base: position 508,148 of record KZ505943.1, on the reverse strand, counting down.
CACAGGCAATAAGAGAAATCCCAAGGATGCCTGGGTCCATTCTATCCTGAAGAAGTAGCATGAATAAAAGACATCCAACGTGCAAATTCCCAGGAGATACTGCTGGTAAGGAAATCTATAATCATGAGCTCAAAAGCGCAAAAGCAAGGAATATGCAGAAAACTGCAGAAAAGAGAATTTGAATTCTTTAAACAAATTTTAAGGAAAGGCTAGGAAATTACATGAAAGTAACACCACACAAACAGAATACAAAGGTTGAAAAAGCCAAATGCTCAGCTCAAAAATCCCGTTTGTCTGGTCAATGCACTATGAGCTACTGAACTTTATAGTGTATCTGGTAGATATATCTGTTTATCTGTTTCCACTGATGAGCGTCCATCTTCTCTTGCCCTCCCTATAGCCCTGCAGGTGTAACTAAGTGAAAGAGACAACTGCAAATAGCAGGATGTTCAAGACTCCAAGCAGCTAAGCTAGGAAAACGGCCTTTTATCTCGCCTTCCCTACAAAACTCTTACAGGTTGCTACATTTTCCTGATTGCCACATTTAACATCAAGGGGCTGGTCTGAAGGCTTAGTGAACACTTCCAGTAATGTGAGAAGCTGGTAAGAGCTGGGATTTAAACCCACAAGGTGTTACAGTAATGGCAGAGTATCTGGAAAACAGACCAACAGAAATGTGAGCGTTACATTGATGAAAGCTGAAGAAAACTACAGGAGGAAATGAGTGAGTTCATATTCAGAGGTGGCTTTGGAAGGTGCACTAAGTTTCACACATATCATACTGAATGAAGAACAAATAATGAAGGAAAAAAGGCAGAAAGACTTCCCATGCCCTCAAAACTCAATCACTACGTGACTGTAATTAAAACAACACACACAGGATGGGATTGAGCAAACACGTCTGCAAAGGCTTCCACATCAGATGTAATTTTCAACTTTTTACCTAGTGTTTCTTTCTCTAATACACAAAAACTCTGGTATCAGGGTTTTTTTTTACCAACAAATTAATGATTTAGCAGTAACCTTCAGTGTGAAGACTAAAAACAGTTTCAGAATACATCTGAACTGAGGAAACTCCACAAACTCAACTTCGAATCTGTATAATATATTAATACTTTTAAAGTAAATTGGTGAAGTTCAGACAATTTCTTCCCCCTAGAAAGATGACGTAATGTTCTCAGGAACAACATTTTTAGTTTTCCTATATGATCAGAAGAAAATGCAGCTGTTTAGAATAAAAAACATAGCCAAATATTTAAATTTCTGTCCCCCTTCAAATATATACCACTTGAAGAATATAAGCACCATCTTTCTAAACAGAGTTGATTTTTTCAGTACAATTACTAATCTCTGACAAGCATGAAAATATCTAATACTTTTGTCCAAGAACAAAATTCAGTCAAACTGTACAGGATGCATAATGACCAGGTATCTTTTTACTCCAATGCCATTTCACGTGCATAAATATATGATTAGGGTTACTTTTACATAGTTTAAGTTATGTTTATAAAATAATAACTCCTGTGACTTCACATGACCAGATTTCTGGCTAATGCAAAATGAATGGGAGATGTACAAACTGTATGGACCTCTAAAGTTCCTCGAAATTCAGAAGATCTTCAAATACTAAAACCAAACTTCAATGTATTAATACTCCACTTACATTTCTAGAAATAACTGACAAGGTAGAACTCTCAAAAAACAATTCAGTTGTTAGGAAATAAGAAAGGAGGTACTTTGAATAGTAAATATCTTATTGGTACATAGAGACAATAGCGGTTAGAGGTTATAAGCAGTCACACTAGTACCAGTTAATTAAGCCGTTGATGAAATAATGAATAAAACTTAAGTTTTAAGATATAACAAATATCTTTTTTAAATTTAAGCTTAGCCTTTAACTTTTAACATTTAATTCAATTTGAGCTGGACATGCATAATAGAAAAGTTATTTCATGAAATGGTTCACCCATTTTTCATTAACAAGCCTAGGAAATCTGTTTTATTCATGTTAAAACAAGTATTTTGAAGTACACTAGCTTCTCTGTCTTAACATATAGTTGGTTTTATTAATACTATGTATTAATAGGAATGAAAACAAAAAAATTAGTCAGAATTCCAAAATGTAGGTACATATGTATACATATACAGCAAAAATCCCTCACTGTACTTAAATTGTAACACTAACTCAAATTTTACTGAAACCTTCCTGTGATTTTTAGAGATTTTAATCTATGCCCCTTTTCAGCTTTACTTCTCATGTTTCAGTCATAATTTCACTTATGAGCCCATTCACTTTTATTTTCAATACACTATACAGAGAAATAGGCACGCAAAGGACAGCCAGAATAATGACATTATCTTTTAACCATATTCCTTCCCATAGAACATCAATTTTCAGTTACATTTAACACAGCAACACTAGAAATAAATAAAATGTATACACGCTGAACAAAGGAATTTAGTTCTGGAAGATGGAAATTCTCAAGCCCTCTACATGTTAGCAAGGGTTTTGAGCTGGCAAAGCTTGGTATGACTGTAATGCAGTCTATTTAACAGTTGCATGAGTTTGGTAAACAGAATTTTTTGGTTTTATTCTAAAATTTTTAATGCATACAATTGCAATACTTAAAGAAACACACAGGGCAGATACCTGCAATCACTCTGGGGTTAAAATAATCCTCCTAAGAGTTAATAGAACAAGAAGCACCTAGTAACCAGAAGATAATCCCCTACAAATCTTACACACCATATGTTTAAATAATAGAAGTCGTTTGTGTACCTTTGGATGGTTTATGAAAATAACCAATCAATTCTGCAGACACAACATTATTTCTAAAGGAAATCTATGTGACTCATGATGCCTGCAGATACACAGAGACAAACCACACATATTTTATCAGTTTATTACAGTAAGCAAATAAGCGTGGAATGAGAGTGCACATAACTGTCTACTTAACGCTTACTGAAACATTTATAAGAGCTGTTATCTCCCTAATAACAGACAGACAGTGTGCAATTTTAGAGAGGAGAAAAGCTTCATATTTTTTAACACTTCACTAAAAAGTAACTGAAGAGTGTAAAATGAAAAATACTCTGTGCAGTTAGCTGGTAATGGACCATATTATCAACTCAAGTTAGATTTATAGGATACAAACTAGTCACTAATAGTTATTTTATGACATAGCGTGTCTGCTTTTTTGGGTGAAGATTATTAAGATTAAACTTGCAAAACTTTTTTTTTTTTTATACAGCTGTTTAAAATGACAGAAATAAAAAAATCAAATATAGACTGTCCTCCCACCCCATTTTTACTGAAAGCCACCACGAATTAAAAGTCAGAGCAGAGACTCCATGGTGAAGTCCCATGGGAACACTGTATTGGTATGAGTCAGACTGACCCCCATGATAACTGCACGCATTGAAAGATCATCCCTCACCCTAAAAGAAGATGCAACATTTTTTAAACAACTTCTTATATAGAACAAGAAGGGCAACATTAAGATTTTGCCTTAAAAGTCTCCTACTCCTTAACCACATAAAAGAAAAGTTAACATCACTGACAATACTTTTGGCTTTCTCTGTCACAACAGAGCCGACTAGCTATAAACCACTGAATCCTCTGCACATGAACATGCTCCTTTTTGCCAGGTAAATCAGTCCTTAAAAACTAAGATGAAGGTAATACAAAAAACTATTTTCCAAAATTATTTAAAATAAAAAGCACTACAGGGTTTATTAAACCTACTAAAGAAAACAGGGCTGGGCAAACTTTCCTGTATGAAGTATTATTACTAAGTACAAAATTATGTCTGTTCTCTTTTTTCTTTTGTATTTGTTCCTTAGCTTAATAATGCTGTAATAGTGAACATAGATTAACTTTTGATCCTGATTCAGAAATGTATATGTTTGGATAAAGACATATAATATTGGGAAAAAATATTTGCTTCCAAGAATGACGATAATTATAGTTCTATTCTTCTAAATTATATTCTGTTAAAGCAGTGGACTGAATCATTTAATCTAAGTAGCCCTTCTACTGCCCTCCTATTGGCAATATCCATGACATAATCCAAGAATGACCTACTGAGCTGTGAGAGCTATATCCTCTCTTACACTCACTGTAAGGCTATGCTTCAGTAACTCCGCAACAGCTAAGAGGAGAAGGGCTATCATGTAGCCCAGCCACATTTACATGATCTTTCAACTGAAGCTATGAGAGCAACTTAACTATAATTTTATAGCATTAGGAGAAAGATGGAAAATCAGGCAAACAAAGGAAAGACAGCTACTGGGAGGAAACAGTATATTCACGATCTTTTGCTCCATTACCAATTACATAGTACTCACAGTCACAAGGCAATGTCTTCCTTATATAGCTCTTACAAAATAATTAATAATTCATAAAAAGATATTAAAAAAGCAAACCAAGAATTGCAGAAGGAACATCAACATCCTAGTCTGCATTATTTGAAGAGGCCGTAGCAAACCCCAACATTAGAGCATACTTAAGTCACGCTAATATGGATTGTGAAACTAAGGACCGTATTCCTCTGATAGGGGGGTTGGGGAAACCAAGCAAGCAAGCAATCTCATATTTTCTGCAGTCTAGGAAAGCAAGAGGATACCACAATTCAATTTGGGCTAATTTACCTAGATATACAGACACTTGAGGACATCATGTCAAATTCTGGAAAATACTGAAAAAGACTTTCCACTTAAGGCACATTTAACTGCTCTACATGCACTAAACACCTTCTAAAAGCCATGTCTGCTAGGAAGTCCTTAAATTTCTAATGTATTCTAACTCCCTTCTTTTTGCATTTTCACCAACTTTTAGGCTCTGCGCTTCCCTAAATGATTAATACGTCAATGAGGTTAATTGAAAATTAGCACATTAATGCTCATACCTTTAAACCAGCATTGGTTTCTGACAATTTCAGACATTAGAAAGTGAATTCCAAAAATTGTTATTGAATTTCAACATTGATAGAGTAATACTTTGGTTTCTAAAAACTTGCAAGGAAAAATCAAACACTCCTCACCCTTCCCCCCAGTAACTCCCATTGGTTTTTAAATCACAATGAGATGAATCTCAAATAAAAGAGCACTTCTATTATACTGCTCATAGTCTCCCAAAATTAATCATTTTCTCTGCTTTTTTTTTTTTACTCTAATATGTGTATGGTCTCAAATAGGTATAAAATCATCCTTTCAAAGAGTAGTGTGTTCAAGGTAATCTATGAATCTGGAGATGATCAAAATAATCTCTAATATTACATTATCCCTTTTCTAATACTTTTATGTCCCTTAGATTTCTTCTATGGTTCTCTTAAAATATAACCACCTAGACTGATTTCCAGTAACTCTTTATCAGTAAAAAGTATTGGTCTTAGAGCATAAAGATGACAACATGATATAAAAGAAGCAGAATTAGGCCTTAACCTGGAGCTCATGAACAGCAGAAAACTCTATTAATCCCATATCAGATTAATCAAGCACTTTTAAAACTAAGCGTGCACTTGTTTTGCATTTTATGTGTAGCTGAAGGCCAGTGAGACAGGTTGTATTTTGCATGTATAATAGAGCTTAAAGCTTTATATTACAAAAACACATCATTTTGTTTGAGATTTAGCATCTTTGCCTTTTACTTCTGCTGAGCATAATGAATCACATGGATAGTCCAGCGAAAATGTTAGTGAAATATTCTAGAAAGCCACACAAGAAAGAATTTCAGTAGCAAAAAAAAAAGGGAATATTCTCACAATTAAGTCAGGGTTATTACACAAACATAAACAAAAGGGGTAAACTCAGTGTCATAATTATGGGCCACAAACCTTGGCATAAATTGAGAAGTGCGCATTCTTGCCCATAGGTAACCTCTGAGATCATCAGTGGGCAATGAAAAGGGATTCAACAGATACTAAGGGAGAATCTTCTTTTAATTGCATTTGCAGAAACTTCCCACACTTGAGCGCTTAAACTGTATCCCAGTCCAAGTTTTAACTTCTGAAATAGTGACCAAACCAGATGGTGAAATTCAGCCTCAAGATTGACTATAATTTTTTCTTATGTACAATTCTACGAAGCAAATATCAAAGGTCTGGTGGCTGATGCATGTGTGTGACTTTCATCAAGCAGCATGATATTTTAAGCTCCTTTGCAATAGTCACTAGATGTTTCAAGGAAACGGCATTCTCCGAATATACAAACAATTTACTGGAATTTAGTGATTCGACCCTTCCACTGACCACTTAACTGGAAAGTCTGAGGATTACCTGAAGTAGTTAAAGAGTTAGAAAAACAGAATAAGGTGGCAGCCTCACCTTGTGCCCAAATTATGGATTTGAAATAGCGGATGCTGCTGAGAGGGACTAATATAGATTTTGGCATTGAGTCTAAATGACTTCAGAAAAGTTCCTACAAATGGTTTCTAATATATTATTTTGATTTTGGCAAACAGCCAGTACTCTAGAGGCCTCTAAAGTGAAAACATACTGAACCCTACTGGCTCTAACGTATCATTTCACAGTTAAGGTTATAGTATAACAACTTCTGCATAGTGGTTTCTTCCAACAGAAGCACCAAGTTCAAACTTTCCCCAGAAAAGGACGTCTTGTGCCAGGATAAGTGTGTAAGTTGAAACACTTACTACACAGTATTACCTAGAAGCCAAAGTGAACTCAGCCTATAATATGGTATATTTGAAATCTAGCACAGATATTTATGAATGCTAAAATATAAATTACATTAAAAAAGTAATAAATAAAAATAAATTACATTAAAATACATTGCCGGCTTAATACAACTATATTTGAATCTTGGTCTCTAATATTTTTATTGAAGAATGCAACATGTTATTATGGCTTCTGTCAGGATGATCTTAATGCACATTAACCCACCTGCAAGGACAAAAATCTGAACTCAGCACTGAACCCGCTGCATATATACACCTATATTAGCACTTCCTCAACGTGGGTGTAGGATCTCTGCATGTACTGGAATACTTCTCTTATACACGATATTGATGTGCCGATTTTTCCCAAGTTTTATTTCATTTTACACATAATGTTTTAGCCTGAAAAAAACCACATTCCTTAGTTTACAAAAATTACAGTTGACCTAACTGAGATCACTGCTAAAATACAGCTTTTCCATGTTTTGTTTTCCTTAAGCTTCACTTTTTGGCCTTAAAAAGAAAGAAACAAAGTCATCTGATAAACCTCTGTTAAGAGAGGTTTATTTACAACCAGTTACCTTCAGTTTCTTTGCTTAAATTCAAACCCACATTTCCTTTTTTTGGGCTTGGAAACAAAATTTGTGGCATCAAATGACTTAGCCTCCACGAGAACAGTTCTTTTCACACTTATTAAGAAGAAATGCCACTCAATACCATCCACACACAGCTCAGAGTAACGTGAGCAACAACATGCACAGCATACGGCAAACAAACCAATCTCACCCGACGGATACCTCTAATAAAGGCTCCGCTGTGCAGACACAGACCATGAACACAAGCACGCTGCTTTACACAGTAGCTGCGGCCGCAGTTAATCCTCAGCTGACGACTGAAGGCAAATTAGGCTGGTAATTTTTTCTCATCTACTTTTGAAAGTACCCTGGTACTAACTAATATAGAGTATTTCTGCTACTATTGTCTAAATCCTCCAAAGATTGTTAGTCAACCGAGCACAAACGTAGCAGCAGGAAGACTGTCTGTGAATTAAAACTTACTCCATTTTAAAGCAACTTTTAATATAAAAATGCACTTAATAATAGTTGAAATTTGATTTATTACTGTAGTAAGCATATGTTCTAATGCTGCTAGTGTTACAAAGCTCCTTCAGCGGAAATGGTAGAATGATTTTTGTACATTTTTTATGAGAACATTTCAAACTAATAACAGAAGATTTCTACACAAACCTTCTTTTACAGCCATGAATTCCTAAACTCCACTATATAATTAAAAGATCTGTTTTACAGCTCTTATGAATGTACTATTCCCCAATTCTTCTGGAATCTTCAAACCAAGAACACAGATGCTAGGGACTAGAAACACCAAGCGACACTTGTATGCAGCCATACAAAAATGGAAAGGTTTCCTAATCCAAGTGAATAGCAGTTTAAAATGAAAAATTTCATCAACTGCACAGGAGCCAAAACTAATTCAGGAAGATTCTAGAACTCCTTTTTTAAGTCTAAATACATCAATGCACTGTTCACCAAGTCATTAGGAGAAAAGCATGCAAAAAAAAAAACCCAACATGAAAGTGTGCCACTAAAGAGAGCTTTTTAAAACCTGTCTCTCTGATGATACTGTATTTAGTCACAGCATTGTTCAACAGCCTTTAAAAGAGTCATCTGTCTCTCCAGTATCCTCCAGAGTCTATGAGATAAGAGGACTGAAAACATTTCTAAATGATGCTGGTGTGAGACAACAGTGGCACATACTTACCAACTTTTTAAAAAACAACCTTAGCACGGGTTTGGAGAGGGGCAATGGAGGGTATCCCACCTTCTGCAACTGTTAGCAGCTTTAGAGTACTTTATTTATTTATTTATTTTTTATGTACTTTAGAGTACATAAAAATACATCTGTATTGACATGATTTAAAAGATTCCAAGTCACCTTACTTTAACAACTACAATGCCCTTGCCTTTCCACTTATTTTGTACTGCTAGTCTACAACTCGCGTGGCAACACACAACTGGCATGTGGCAGGAATGATATGCCCTAACAGCAGCAACACCTCTCAACGAGTTGAGTCAGCCCCATGCATAGCTTTTATTTTCAATGACAAAATATTTATTCTCCCAAGCAAGCTTTAAGTTATTCTTAATATTCTGGGACAAAATCTTGATATTGTAATTTGAATATCAGGTGTTTCATTCCATGTGATGATGACTCTTCAAGTAAAATTGACAAGATGGACTCTTACATGCATCAACCAAGACTTGGTTATTTACTTTTTAAAATATGCCAAGCTAAAAAACCATCACAAACAAAGTTTCAGAAATAAGAGATTATGTTAGTTATAAAGCATTTACTCCTATTTTCATCTATATTTAACAAGTGTTTAATGTCAATGCTTACAGACCCTGAGGATGATTAGACATATGTGGAGCTGTTGATCCTGATCAGCAAAGTATCTTCTGGTGAAATCTTAGGTTTCCCATTATATTGCTCTGGCGTTCCACTTTTTGTGCAATCCAAGCTTCAGTTAAGCACAGAGCAATCAAGAAAAAAGGTGAACAAAAGCAATTTATGCCCATTGTAACATCCTTAGATGCGAAATAATTAGCTGTATTCACAAGTGTTGATTCAAATACTTAGAAGAGCTTTGAGACCTCACCATCACTGCACACTGAAATCCATAGTGTCCCCCTCAGAGAGAAGGGGAGCTTCAACAAGCAGTTTTCAGCAGATTCTCTATAAATTCTAAGTTCTGAGCAAAGAAATAAAAAAAAAATCTGTTTCTTTATTTGGGATTAGCAGAATATGCCAACAGACACGCCGATAAGATATGGAATGACACAATTTAAAAGGACTTCTATGTTTTTTGAGTGTCATACCTCAATACAAAAATATAAAACCACCAAACTATAATCAGTCATGTAAAAAAAACCTGTGCACAATCTCTAGATGTAGATGAAGGAAGTTTTAAAAAAATATATGCTACAATAGCATGAATCTTTGAATGCAGAAAATATGAAAAGTTGTATTTTTATTAATTTCTAGCTAAAAGCTTGAAATTTTTTCTTCCTACTCTGATGTATTGCCTTCAGAATACTCATCATAGTCTCACAGCGCTGTGCTGCAGGTGACAAATGCAGAAGTCTTAACATCAGGAAACTCAGTTTTCTACTGTATCAGTTTTATACATAATACTGCACAAAGAAATATGAAATATTATAGCTTGTTAAACAGCTATCGCATAGATAGTTTTCAAAAAAATAAATTCTTGCTGCATCCTAAAAAAAAGTAATGTATTAGATATACAGTTGTAATGAAGTTGAACTGACTGTTACGTATAGTTAATATATGTTACGCAAGAAAACGGTATCGACAGCCGTCTAGGTGCTGTATAAATTCACATTCTATTTCTATTAGAATTCTGCTTTTGCAGTTAAACAAACTTTGTCATAGGTTCATCATTTACTGTGACCCTCTGAAAATAAAGTGAATACTGATTAGCACATTTTCTGGCACATGTCGTGTCTCTGTCACTAAACAATGTCTTAATTTTAAACTCTTGTTCAGAATCACTGCTTTGACAACTACTGTCACTGCTCAAGGTCTGCACGAAGCTTCAAACTGCATATTATCACCCATTGACAAACTCGACATTTTATGAAGAGCCCCTTCTCACACTGACTTATCCTCCTTACCCTGTGTAAATAAGTAACAATTCATTTTATAACCTTGACTTTAAAGTCCAGCCCTTCCACCCTCTTTTTTCTTCTTCCTAAACAACTGACAAAGAACAAGGAAGCTGATTGAAGGGGTCCATTATGTATCAACTTAAAGAAAGGCAAAGTGATTGATGAAACTAGCAGTCACCTTCACTGCTAGCTACTGCACCTGTATCCTTTTTGTCAAATGACCTGAAAATCCTGCTGACAGTTTAACATTCACCACAAGGATACACTCTCTAGTACTGTAGTTTTGAATATTTTTATTTGCTCAGAAATTCATGAGAACTTTTTTTTTTAAGATGGTAGTACATATTTAAAATTAGTAGCAATTTGTATTTTCTTCCCATGTATCTTGTGTTTTCTAATAGTTTACTTGGCAAAACTATTAAATAATACCTGCCAGTAAGCTGGCAAACCACAGCTCTTCTGCAGGTGTCACACAGTTAAATTGTTCACATTATCATCACCATCTCAGTAAAATTTGCCAACAGTGATAAGAGAATCTCAGTTAATTTCCTTATCACAGAAGAAAACCAGTTTCCAAGTTTCAGACTAAGTTTCAGAGCTTTTCAGAAACAACTGTTTAAAAATAAAAGCCACTTTTTTTTAGTTATTATTTTCAGTTTTAAATAATACCTGGGTTATTTAATACAATTCTGGGTTAGCAAATCAAGTGAAACTTGCTTTTAGGTTCAAAAAGATGATTAAAAATGCCAAGCCCGAACCATTCCTATGGCACTGGAGCTAGTCTACTACTCTCTGTATGGAATGAAATTTTCACTGGGAAAGTGACAATTGAGAGGCAGCAAAATCTCGAAAAATAATAATAATAAAAAAAAAACACCCTGCTTTACTCTGTGTGGGACACAGCACCATTTCCTTTGGGCATTTATTACCTGTTAAAAACCAATCTTTTGGTGAGTGGCAGTTCAGGGTTTTTGAGAGCAAGCTGCAATATTTCTTCGGGTCTGCAGAGTCATAATTAAAGCTGAACTGAGTGGAATTGGAGAGGGAAGGTCAGCGAGGTGCCGTATGAGAGATGAGGCTGGGCTGATGGGCACCAAATGAACAAATTATGATGGGCCCCACTCAATGTGATGAGGTCAAATGCTTGTTTCTACCCACTGACAGTTCAATTTCCCTGAAATGTCTCTCGGTTCTCTATGAGCTAATTATGAATGAAAAGTTATCAACTGCCCTCACCAAAAAGAGCTTTCTTGGAGCTTTTAATGTCAAAATATTGTTAGAAATGCATGCTGGTCCAGTTTTTTAGCCAAACAATACCCAGAATAATCCAAATATCAGTGTTACACTACATACTTTTTGCTTGCCGTATAGACATAAAACATTCCTCAACCGCTATTGGATATAACACATGAATTAATATTACCATTTATTATCAAAAGGTACTGTGCTTATAGCTTTGAATAACGTAAACCACATAACTTTTAAATATTCCCATATAACTATTAATGTCCAAGAAAATATTGCTGGATTTTTAGTTTTAAAGTACCAATGCTCAGCTGTATTCAAGCATCCAGATGGTATTTCGGCACAACTCTAAAGCAACTGATAAAAATGCATAGTTCTTTCATGGAGTCTCAGTTTTCAGAGTAGTCTCCTGATTGCCTTTGCGAAATACTATCTTTTGAAAATTCAAGCACATACGGTTGCATATACTTCCAAAGTTTTAGATAAGCACTAAACACAGAATTTTTTAAATAGACTATTAAAGAAGTTGAATCTTTGAAGTTAAAAGAGAATAGAGAAGTGAAAGGACTATAAAACTAGTGATTGAGTACAGGAGTGTCTGACAAATTCCAGACTACTTATTTGCATACAGAGATAAGTTGGAAGACTTTTTTGCCACAATTATTTGCTGCTTCAAAGTTAAGAAATGACAGTAGTCTAATGCTTTATTCAGAATGTTACCTGGCTTCCTTTTATTACAAAGCTGTTTCTATTTGATGTTTACTTACAAGCCAGAAATTTTAAAGGAAACTCTTAAGTGGTGAATAGAACTTTACTTTGCAATGTATTTTTACATTAATACATGTGCTACCCATGTACTCGACACTGCACAAGATGGAACTGTGTGAAAACATTAATTATACCAACTTTTAAATTATACCAACTAATGCAACTGCAACACACATATAGTTACAATAGGATGTTAAAATCAGAGTGTATCTGATATATATTGATTTATAAAATAAAATTATTTTTCAGATGTTAAGCACATCACAAAATAAGTGGGGATAATGTAAAGGGAAACTTTTAAGTCAATGTTTTCTAAAAATTCAATATAATATTGAGATTGCTTAAAGAAACTGGCTAAAATAAGCAACTGCAATAGAGTAACAGAAATAAATCTTTAATCACAAAGTTCGAAGCAATCATCTATGTGGGTAGCATATATAGCTATAATACAAAAGTAAGCCTGAGGTTTTCAGTACAGTATGAAATTTATCAATATAACAGTTGCTGTCATTGTAGCTGGCATACTATCTTATTAGACACACAGTTGATCAAGTGTTATTACAACAACAAAAAAAACACAACTGTGCTGCAGAGACTTCATGTTTAAGTACCACAATTAAGAACAGAGAAATGCAGTTCATTCATTACAGAACCTTTTCAGGAAGTTGATTTTTTCTAATTCTTATTGTAATTGCATTGTTCTAATCCTGTATTATAAAGGCAGCTGCTTGCCTATCATTTGTACTTTCCTCGTTAATCCTGACTCAGTGAATTAACCTTTAATTACAGCTGTTAAAATTGAAATGAGCCTCTTGTCTGGCTGGGGCTGCCCCCCTCCAGTGCATGAGACTGATGAAAATTTTTAGGGTCAATGAATATGTCCCATGTCATGTCTGATAGATGCTAAAGATGTGAGGAGGTAAATGTTACCTTAGAAAGATGTGGTTGAAATTTTTAAGAGCTTGGTTTTATTCACAAAATAAAACAAAAATACAGCTTAGGTTAGCTCTCTCTTCTGTCTGAGTGATGTAGCATAACACACATACAGACACACTCTATTTTACATACATTACCACACTACATATTTAAAAAATAACTTAAGGAACCATCATCATGCATTACACATGCTTGTTCTAAAACACCTAGTACCAACTCTGTTTACAGTAGTCCTATTTTAAGGAGCATAATATATGTATTTTTCACGATGGAAAGAAAAAGAAGCATTACTTTAAATTCTCTCATAGATCTATGCATTTCAGTCTCAGAAAAGTTGGATTAGTTTTAAGGACAGTACTGACTTTTAATATAAGGCAAAAGAAGACCAAGGGTCTCCTCACAGTAACTTATCTAAAGGAGTTTCTTTTTTGCAATAAGCTTCCCCCCCAGTTTAATTTCTATTTTATAAATAGGATTTTAATATTGCAGTTGCACTTTACTTTGCAATTTTAGCACTTTTATTCTTAAATACAATATTTGAATATTGGTTTAATCATTTTCTCTCCAAAATAACAAAACAGCAAAATAGCATTGAATTGAACATTACTGTTAATCAAAGACCTGGTTACACAGAATACAATTTAATGAATATACAAGTTGCTAACTAATTATACATTATATTTATATCATTATACATTGCATATAATTTATAACTTACATATAACTTGTCAAATGTATACATTATATATAACAATATAAATGAAAGACCCTATCTGGAGAATATCTAGTACTAAAACACACAGTAATCAACTAAATCAATGAGATTATACATAGTAATAATATAATATACCTCTCAGACTGGGCATACTATTATTTGGGCCAGTGTCTTGTATCAGAAACTTGTTTCTGATGCAGAAGAAAGATCATGTTTGAACTCCCAAATTAAATTCTCTAATTTATTTTAAAGAAAAGAAGTTGAAGGTTCTTAATATTTAAGTGTAGAGCTTGTTAAGTATTAGTGCATTTAAAAAACATAAGATGGGCATTTTTTAGGCTTGATCACTAACACATATCACAATATTGATAAATGAATTTCTAATTAAAGAATAAAGGTGAAAGGACACTTTAAAAATAGTATCATAGCAGGTGTTTTTTTTCTTAAGCTATCATTTTTTTAAAAGTATGTGGAAGCAATTTCTTAAAGGACATTATAACTTTCAAATATTTGATGGTAGCATATACTATGTTATCAATTTAAGAACACCCTCTTATACAGCAAATTTATATAAACACAGAAGTATAAAATTAAGTATGTAGGAGGTCTTTGTTTCACTCCTTCTTCTGTCTTGGCAATGGTTAATATCTGCTGATGAGCAGCTACATTCATTTGTAGATCTCTAAGTGCTTTCCCAAGGTGAGTAAGCATCATTATCCTCATTTTTCAGATGGAAAACTAAAAGATTAAGTTACTCCCTCCAGATCACACAGCAAGTGGTAAGCCAAAAATAGAACTCATTTTCCATATGTAACACCCAGTTCTGTATCCACTGGACCACGCTACCTTCCCACAAGCTTCAGTCACACCTAATCAGCTGCATAGCTGAATTTTGGGCTGCAGAACTAAAGTTGCTTTTTAACTCTTAAATTTAAGACTATGCCTTTTCACTTGCTTCATAGGTACAAACTTTCCCAGACACCCTACTAACATACAGTATTATGGTAAGTATAGTATGGTAATAAGTGGTAATAAGTATGGTAATAAGTGGTTTAAATTAAGCCTTATGCTAGTTACAAATCTTACAGAGTACACAGTAGGGGAAAATCGAGACAACGCAGACACTTTGAACTGTTCCACCTGGAGAAAGCACCATCTTAAGAACTGAAGCTGGAGAGAAAACCATTCAGAACTACAAAACCATCTCTGCTCAGTGTGCAAGTGTGGTCAACAACACAAACAAGTTATATATATGCACATGGATAGGATACACGTAAACTACCTTGTGGCACACTTTTCCCTTCAACTCCTCCCAACAAACCTTTCCAATTTCAATCTTTATGTAAAAAAGTGGGCTTCAGAAGTACATTGAAAACATATAATGCATAGGAAAAAGCTCTCCTGTCATAAGACACCAAAAAGATAAGACATTTTTTATGGGAAGCTGAAAAACAAAGGGGAAAATGCTAAACTATAAAAACCAATAAAATGATATCAAGGATACCATAACCCTGTATTATCCCAACACAAAACCACAAAAACTTCTGACAAAAGAAAAGATGTGGCTAACATTGAAAACTGATTTAAAAGAAACATCTTTCATCTGACTAAAAAAATTTTAGAAGTGGCATAAGAGTGATGGGGTATATTTACAGAAATATAAAACTAGTTACTTAAAAACCAATGTTTATCAGAATCTCTCTGAGAACACTGGGCAGAAGGGTACCACAAATCTAGTCGAACCATCACACTCCACACACAGTCTGCTGCTATCAGAACTGATTGCACAACGTTTCTTTCATGACATTAACAAGTTAATGTTTCTTCTGATGCGGCCATTCCTGAGATAAGAACTCAGACCACAGCTTATATGAATGATAAATGTATCTAGTTATGGAAAAATTTCTGCTATCAAAGCTCTGAAAAAATAAAACTCATGAAGCTGAGTGCATACCAATAATTATTTGGAAGAACTACCATTCATTCGTCTACTGAAAGCTTTGGCAAATTCTTAAGCACCTTGTGCTAACTTTTCCTGCAAGCTCCATACCAGACTAGAGCCATGATATAATCAGTTATTGCAATCCTTGTCTTCCCAGTACTTCTAAGCAGAGATCCTTCACACAAGGAAAAGAATATACTTCAGAGTCAGTCTTAACACTTGCTATAGTGGAATTAGAAACAGCCTAAAAGGACAAAGCAACCGAAATGATAAGAAAGTTTTCCCTATAAAGACCACCTCAAACAATTTAGAAATTAAAGCACCATTAAACGTATTCTCCTATTCTGAAAACATCTCTAGTTGAGTATTGAGGGTGTTCATGTTTATTGTTTCTCAAGGAATTCTGTAAGTGTGCTCAATTTGAAATTAAATGTATTTATCACCTGGTTTGACAGGTCTGCAGCTCGACCTTGACTTTTGTCAAAAGCTATCGTTTCTGCTCTATGCATCATCACTCTAAAGAAGTTCTCAAAGTGGATCTTAGTCAAAAGTTCTGTAGGAGATATGAGATGGAAAACAAGATGGTTTACTCCTCCCTTCCTAAACAGTTTCTGTGGAACTCCAAGTAGTAGGAAAACAATAAAAGCATATCATTGGTAATAACTAGTATCAAGAGAATACACTGACCATGCCAAATAAAACCTTAGTAAGTAAAGAAGTACCACTTCTACAATTATACCATAATTCCATATGCACAATAATTAATGGCAAGCCTAAATTGTTGAATCAAATATTTTTATAAGTACCTCCTCACTACAACAAGAGTTTACCCCTGTTTTGCTACATGCTTTTACCATGAACTTCTTATTCACCCTTGAATTGTTCCCCAAATTATCCTCTATTTGGGTCTGGGGAAACAGTCTTCCCCCCTCAAATTCTACTCAACTCAGCTGACACTTCTCCACACTTTTTGCCCCAACCAACCACTCCTACTGTCAGAACTCATATCCAGCTGTCAGTTTTCCCTTGCACTAACACTATTCTGAATTGTAACAAATTTCTTGCTACCAAAGCAGTATTACCTTCCCACTAATTTTATTTTTTTAATTATATGCCATTTTTACCAGCTAATTATCATATGCAGCATACTCAGGGCTCTACACGTTTAGTATAGCAGTTGCGTGTACATTTTTACCATCTAAATTCCTAATGAGAAAAGAACTGGTGGTTTAGCTTTTTTTCTCATCAGCTGTGTGATGGGTAGGAACAGATGATCACTCCAGTCTTCGGTTTCTCTCTGATACCATAGTTCTCCGCTTCCTCCTCTCACCATTCCTGGTCAGAATATTATTTCCTGCAGCAGGTTATGACCCTCCCTGTCTTTATGTCATTCATGAGTTTTGCTTTCTATTCCCTCTCCTTTCACTTTATAACCTCCCACCTGGGGACAACACCCATTTCCAGTGTTTTCAGACAACCCCTTTACACTGACAGCTTGCAGCTTTCTGTCGCCTCCTATTTTTCATTAGCGCCGTATCTTCAAGTATGGTTCAAGCCTACAAATGTATCCATCTAAAACTTGATCAACTCCAAATGCAGCACCTTCCCAAGCACTTAGGTCTGACTTCTCTTGTGTGCACACCCCAAAAAGCCCCATAGTAGCCTCTGGCTACCTCAGCTACCTGGTTCAGTTGCACCACCTGAATATCGACTACATGTACCAGGGCAGAAGCATGCACAAGGATCTACTATGTTTTGCATCCAGTTGGAAGAAAGTTATCCATAGATTACCAGAGAATTTTGTTTTTCCTGGAACAAACTATAACATGCATGTGTGCATTTCTACAAGGGGGAAATGTGCTATATGTAAACATGAATCATAAAAACAAATGAGCCACAGGACAAAGCATCAAGTTGTGCACTGCAGTTTCTATTCAAGGATATTTTGGTTTTGTAGGTTTAAAGGGACCCATACGATTACTGTAAAACCATTCTTGTATTTATGCTTTCTATAATGTTCAGCAGCTATGAATTTGGAGTTATAAGTTTTCTAAAAGCTGTATCCAATTACAGTGCTGAATGATTTGAATAATAGACTGCCTGACATATTCCAAGATAAGTGGCTGCTACATTTCTTTGATATTAGGGTCATATACTGTACTTATCTATTTTTACTCCATGCTCTCCATTGGCTAGTAATAAATTAATTTCTTACTGTTAGTTTGGCATGTGCCCTACAGTTAAATTCATTTTCTCTCCCATTGAAGGAAGAAAAAGTTTTCTGAAGTATGACAACTATCCTCCTTATTTTTAGAATTAGTCATCACAGATTAAATTCACAATACTATTTTAAGAGGGATATTCCCACATAAAATCTTAAAAGCTGTTTTTATATTTTCATTTTTAGCAAATTACCTGATGGTGCTGGACAACACGTGACAGTAGTTATTTAACTACTTGCATGCAAGACTTTTTACAATATAAAGATATCACTTGAAAGAACAGTTTTTAATGTTAGCATTTGATTTTTGTTGCTTTCTGGTTCACAAAACTCAGCAAAAAACTTCATGTACATTTGCAATTATTATCAACAGCAATGAGAGCTGAGCTTAGATCTGGAAATAGAATACAACCCAAAACACGTAATGACTATGCAGACAGCACCAATTAGTTCTTATGAGATTTGAGTTGTTTCCAGAACGAGGACTACGAGGAAATGTTCCAGCTTCTTTCCTGGTTACATATTTTACCAGGAACTCAGCAGTACGAAGAAAAAGGCTTTCTGCAGAATCAAACCTTTCATGCAGAACTTCTTCCACTGTTTAGCCCACACCTTCTAGCTCTTTCTTTAACACCTTCTTTAACACCTCCATTTCATTGCAGCTACCTTCTGAAGAATGGGGAGAAGGAATTTAGCAAAGGAACAGTGCCAATCATGAGGAAAGCAAGCATGAATGTGTGAGTGGAACACATTCATCTACTGTAGATGACAAAAGGACTAAAGACACTGGCAAACAAGGGGTGTTCTCAAGCATCTGACTGATCGGATTACTGATTGCTATCTTTAACCTACCCTCAAAGATGGTAACTCTGAAGCAAAGCAAAGAAACCAAAGTCTTTTGTTTTGAGCTGTCAAAGCCATAAAGGATGGCGAAGAAGCAATTGTGGGATTGCAATCACAGAATAATAACACAGTTGTAGTTAAACTCAGGCTCGCACTTAACACTGCATAGTGCACTGCAAAATAACATCGGACAGCATTTCTGGCATTTTCAGACTGTGTGACAGGTGAACGACTATGGGTCAGGTAAAGCAACTGCATGTCCACAGATTGTTACTGCTCCACGTTAAATTTAAATTGTATCGCCATTTTCTTAGGAAAGGCTAATATCCAACAAGTTATCTAAAAGTCTACCTTTTCAACACCAAATTTTAAAGCCTGTAAACATGAAACTGAATCATCAGCTGAGACCTTTTATTTCTTGAGTTAAATCATTGATGCAACTTCCTTACATAAGGAGAACGATTTTCCAAAAGAATTGCTCCCAAAGTCAGCACAAAGTACTTTACCAGCAATTATTAAAGTTGTAGTGTAGGTTCTATATACCAGCCTCATTAGAAATAGGGCTATGCTAAAAAATGCCCACGCCTCTGGTATTTTTTCTGCTCACTCCCATCCACATTCATAAGGGTAAGTATCCTATGTTGCACTGCTGCAATTCCTTACTAAATTGAAAATTTAAAGAGGACACACAAAATTACTTAAAAAATAATAATAAACCAACCAAAAAAGAAGAACACAAACAACCATCCTTGCCCCCTACAAAGGAATGCCCTCTACCTCCATGACTTTGCTAACCTTAATTATACCTACAGTTTTGAGATTCCCTAATGGAAAGTGCTACAAAGCAGAAAGCACTAACAGAATGAATCATGACACATACTGATACACCACTGATTGTAAATCTATACCCTTTTTATTTGCACCCAGGGGCTATGCCTTGTACACCCATGAAAAATTACTTCCAAGTAGCAAAATGTCATAATTGGAGGCACGTATGGTAAACAAACAGGCTGAGGATTAACAGGTATATGATTTTCTTGTAGTGTGTTTTTGATAGTGTAGCAACTAGATGATTTTAAAGATTTGTATAGTTTGGATACTTCATTTGTGAATTAAAGTTTCCCTTAGGCAGCAAAAAAACCAGATTGAAAGAGAAGGTTAAAAAGCCTTGAAGGCATCGTTCTCAGACATGCAATATTCCTACTTTTCTCTACATTTCAGAATGTAATTATTACAGATCAAAAAAGCTGCCAGACTTGCATGTAAAACAGAAGGTCATAAAAGACATTTGTATGTGAAAGCACTTTTAAAAAAATTACTTTAATGACTGCCTCAAAAACATGTGAAATGCTTAAATTAAGACACCCACATACCCCGCCCCACTTTTTAAAGGCTACTTACATCAATGACTGATGAACTCGACAGACTTAATCCCTCTAGGTCTGCTGCTAAACTTGGGGACAAAACAGATGCTGTAGGAACTGCCACAGGAGTTGCCACAGGACAGACTAGAAGTAAAAAGGCAATTGACACTTTAAAAAATTTAAAAATACTGGGAAAGACAATAAGCTATTTTCATCAAGTGTAGACATGTTTTACTTCTTGATCTAGTTATTTTATTCTTATATATATGTTTCTTAATAGCAGAATATTTTTTCAGACATATAGCCCCAATACTCAAAATGAACAATGAAAATATAAATCTGATATATATGTATAGACCATGTTACTTACATTAAAA
Source organism: Limosa lapponica baueri (assembly GCA_002844005.1). Taxonomy (NCBI): domain Eukaryota; kingdom Metazoa; phylum Chordata; class Aves; order Charadriiformes; family Scolopacidae; genus Limosa; species Limosa lapponica. The sequence goes on along the minus strand of KZ505943.1, from coordinate 487,357 downwards.
ATATTTTGTCTTCCTTTCCCATTTTTTCCTCTATTTTATCCTTCAGTCTGATCCATACTGTGCAACACATTTTCATTTACAAGTTATGTGCAAAGTACATATTAATGCAATTCTAATTTTCGTTGCATCTATAGAAGCAAACTTGAAGAATGGAACTATGAAGCATAGCCAAAAGTCACTGCCAGCTCTGTCCCACCCTTTCAATATTACATTTTAGCCTGTTCTCCAAAAGCTGTGATTTTTAGTATCTTATAGTACCACAATTGGTTCACAGGTTGCACGGATGTTGTAGAAGGAACACCCATTGGCATCTGAGAAAGTAAGCCCACTTTACCAGAAAACAAGTCCAGACTTACAAAAATTCTCAAAATAGATGTTTCACTTACAAATACATTCTAAATTTTTAAACTTTCTCAGTTCTAAAACAAAATCACCTATTATAATAATTATGCTTAAAAGTAAGTTGATAGTCAATCTTTTTTTTGGTTTGGTTTTTTTTTTGGGTCAGAAAGCTGGTACAATAGATGAACAGAATCAATGTTTCAGGCATTTAAAATTCATTGAGTTAACTGAATTGAATTCATGCCATGGGAAAAATGAAGCTTTAATCAAGATACTTACAATCATCTAAATCTAAGAGAAACACATCTTGTTTACTTGGAGCTTTTCTATCTTGCACTGGTTTTTCTTCTTTCTGTCAAAATACATGAATATTTCATATTTTACCATATCAGCAAAAGAAAAGTCTTTAACACTTTTTTATAAAGGAAAGTGTAATTTCTCTGCTGTAAAAGAAAAATGAGAAAAATGTATCCATTTTCAGGCCTCGGCATTCAGAAAATTCACCTAGTGAGAAAGATTTCTTTATACAGGTAAGCTGAACCTAAACTCCACATTTCAGTTACATTTACCATTTACTCCTCTGAAGCCCATGCTTCTGTTTAATACTAAAAGTAGTTGCTAATCAAAGACAACTTTTGGTGACAGATCAGACACTTCTGTTGAGATCATTAGAGATAGAAGCTTTTTTTTTTTTTTTTTGAAGAAAAAAGACTTGGCTACTAACATTTCTGTTTCCATATGACAAACATGATAAAATTCATTCAATCAGAAAGCAGTGTTATTTGCACTTATCTAGGAGTATGGAATCCTGTCCTCGAATTTTACTTAGTTGCTGGACAAATAATAAAAAGTTGATTTTTGTCACAAAAACATTTCAATTTTAAGCCTTAAGATGAGTTCTAATAATAAGGCCTGGCAGTACTTTAAGTGAAGCATAGAGCAGTAATAGAGTAATCTCACTGACTTGGCAAAGAGAGGATTTCAACAAAATTTGTTTCAATACAGCTAAATAAAGTTCTCAACAAATCTCCTAAGAGTGAGTGTTGATCATACCTACAGAACACAACAAGCGATGATTCAGGACAGTGTGTCACAGCTCAATATGGACTCCCACTAGGGGGGGTTTAGTAACAATGATCAGTCTTTGGATGTAGCTAGAACCTGGACACAGTACCCACTGGATGCTTATCAGACAGTTTGTCATCATGCTATTCCTACCCACTCTTAAGCGCCCTTCATCTGGATCAGCTGAAGAACTGATAAGCATAAGGCTTTCTCATTCTTTCAGAGAACCTGTCAACTGCCTTTAGCCCGTAGGACATTGCTACTACCCAAGGTGTTGCGAGTAATTTACACGCAGTCTTTCCAGGAGTCTTGATTCTGTGAAAGTTCTAGTTTACCAGTTTCCTTTTCAACAGCACGTGACAACCAAGTGCATATACATATATTATTCTTTTATCTTTTCTAATAAATGAACCGGTCTAAATAAATCAGTAACACTCTGTGTGCCCATCTAGGCCTCCATTTCCTGGGCATTTCTTGCAAGCTGCAACGGTCTCTTCAAGCACTCAGGATACAAATTCCTAGGGGAGCTTGGAGTCCTCTCAGAAACTCGGCAGCTAGAATCACCTTCTTTAACTATTACCATAGAATAAAGTGACCCCTCTTTTCTGAAAGTGCATTCCCTTTCTTCTAGACTCTCAGCCTTACAGGCAGTTGCAAACTAACAATAATGCTGAGTCTTCTTTCTCCCATTTTGGGGAGAAATTCCACCATTCCCTTCACAGAATATGGAAGAACATAGCTGCTGTTCTCACTATTTGAAGCCACTGATGCTAATGACTATCAGCCTTGACCTGAGCCAAAATGACATTGCTTATCGTTTTCTTCCAAAAAACCCATGGCCCAATAAGACAGTTGTCACTTATATGATCATTACAAATGTGCTTTAGGTATTCTGGGAGGAGAATAATCCTGTGGACAGAGAAGAATGAAAGCCACTATTTTAACATTTTTTTTAAAATCAACATACTTCAACAGTCCTTATTACTGTGTCATCATTTCAGTTGGGATAGAAACAAATTTATTAGCAGCTGGTATAGGTCTATGTTTTGGATTTGGGATGAGAAATGCTGTTGGTAAAACACTGATGTTTTTAGTTGTTGCTAAGCGATCAAGGCGTTTTCTGCTCCTCACACTGCCCTGCAAGTGAGGGCTGGGGGTGCACAAGAAGTTGAGAGGAGATACAGCTGGGTTCCATACCATATGATGTCATGCTCAGCATATAAAGCTGGGGGAAGAAGAAGGAAGGGATAATCACATTTGGAGTGATGGTGTTTGCCTTCCCAAGTAACCTTTACACGTGACAGAGCTCTGCTTTCCTGGGGATGGCTGAAACCCTGCCTGCCCATGGGAGGCAGTGAATGAATTCCCTGTTTTCCTTTGCTTGAATGTGTGGCTTTTGCTTTACCCATTAAACTGTCTTTCTCTCAACCCACAAGTTTTTTCTCACTTTTACTCTTCTGAGTGTCTCCCCCATCACAACCTGGGGCAGCGAGCAAGCAGCTCTGTGGTCCAACCTGCCGGCTGAGGTTAAATCACAACACTATGGTATTTGAGTGTTCTACTAGCGCTGATTTATCTGAAACACAAAACTCCTCCAGACAAAGGAAATATTACAAAACATCTTGAAAATGGCGCTAATGTTACTCCATTCCTTATAGTCCTTGCCCAGGCATATAGTGAGGGGCTCTGCTGCAGAACCGGCTCTTGAGTTCCACTCTGGCCACACCTACAAGACTTCATTTTTCTCCTCCAGTGTGATTACTAGCAAGCCACTAAGCTTCTTTTGGCGGTATTTTTTTTTTTAAATCTGTGAAATAAGGATAAATAGCATACTGCATAAGGTACAGGTTCTACTTGAATTACTCATGTTTGTGAAGTGTCAGAGAAACAATTTCATGATAATTTGTTTAATGAATTCCAAGTCTTTTTATAGTACGATCTGGTGAATATTTAGCCTTGAATCAGGGGTTTAGCTTTTATCTGCAGCACAACTTTTTTGCTAAACTATAAACTCTTCAGACACTGGAACAGACTAAAAGAGAACATGGTTAAACAAAATGCAATTTTTTTTTTTTTTAAAACCCTCAATTTCGGAATTCTTTCATTCCCTACCCCCACTTATCCGTAAGATATTCCAGTAGAGATGGAATTTCTTCATTCTCTTTTATTATGCAGCCAATTAAAAACTATAAAATGTGGCTCACCCACATGAGAGGGTATAGAACAAGGATGAGAATTTTGAATATGCTTCAGTTCTTCCAATGGTAGCATTGCTAAATCAAGATGTTTTAAAAAAATTAGGAGTCAGAGCCAAGAAATCCCCTTACTGTTAATCTGTTTACCAAAGACTATTAAGATAGGACATTCTACATCACAAATAACACCAAAAACACCAAACAGATTGGTTTTTTTGTTACTTATTTTGCCATTCTAAGATAGTTACTAAGTACATATCGCAAAGCTTGATATGTAATTTTATAAGATAAAACACACTTCTGCACTGATATTATTTTGAATCTACTACATAATTCTTTTAAAATGGGGGGGGGGGAAATCCTTCAAGAGAATTTATTTCTTATACTTCAAGATAAAATAAAATGGTCCTCAGATACGGCACAAGTACAGAATTATTACAACGAGGTAATGCATGGTAAGAAAAACTCCCACTTTATCAGAACACTGTACTTCAGCACATCAGTTGACTTTAGAAACAAACAAATAAAAAAACCCTTCAAACAAGAAAACTCCAAAGTCAACCCTACCATCTGGGAAATGTAAAATCAGAAGCTAACTAAATCAAGATAATGCTAATGTTGAAGTATGATCACATCTTATTTTCTACTTCAGTCAAGTGTGTCAACCTTAAGTAAATATTCAGCTACTTATATGCATGTGTATGGATGCTATATATACATATAAATATGAAAAATTTTGTGTTTATGTGCATATTTTTATGTATGGTATATATATTAATTGTGTGCAATTCTGTGCAAAACACCAAAGAAACCTATTTACATGGGTCTTGCCTATTACAAACATGATTATTTTTTAATTTGGTTTTTCCAAGAAAAGAAAATTGATTGGCTTTCTAGGAATAATAAACAGCCAATGACTGCAACACACAGTACCAACAGATATTTCCATTGAATGAAAAAAGCTTTGCATTCCAAATCAAGACAATAAAAAGGCTCTGACGTATCTGGCATTTCTCTGTAACATAATTTTTCAGCTTTTTTCTTAAAACTAAGTCTTCAATATAACCCAAACAGTTTCCTACAAAGAGAGCCCGCTATGGGAAAAGCAGAATACTAAACAAAGAAGTTAAGCTATATTCCATCAAACATTTCTCCATTTGCAATTCATCTTGGTAATAGAGATAGAACCTGGTAAATGCACATAGGACTTGAAGCAGGAGATTTCTCTTGCTCAATGCATAATTCATGTGCTCCGCCTGCAAAGTGTGTAAAATGAGAATTTCACACCGCAGCATGAGCCATGGAGCTGCAGAGAAAAGGCAGATGAAATCATATTTTGCTGTGCGAATTTTATTTCTTATCTTCCCAATATTTATACAAAACCATCATTGACAATCCAAATGCATTGACAGATCACCCACTGTTTCCATTGTGTTAGCACTTGAAAAAGAGATCAGGCAGAAAGATAGACAATTTGTTTTTGTATATTTTTTAAATAGTGGATCAGGCTTTTAACAGCTGAGTGACTGTATTATACTTGTATAAGGAGGTCAACAGTAGCTGATTTTAAAATCCCACTGTAGAGAAACCTACTTATACATGCATTGTCCTCAAATCTGCATTTTAGCTCTACAGTATTTATGCTTACAGTATAATATGTATCTGAACACCTCAAACTATCCATATTTCAAAGTGATACAAAACACTGCAGTACAAGAGAGTGACTTTTCTGTTCACTGCAGCTCAATTACAGTGAATACAACAGCTTTTTCAAAATGATTCTTCAAGAGAAGAAACATGAAAGCATTAATTATATGCTCAGGGAAATTAACCTGAAGATTTTGTAACCTATTTTAATTCTAGTAAATGCATGGATGTATGCGCAAATTAAGCTCCAATGTGAGGGCAATCAAACCTTTTTTATTATGAAAATTCTGCTGAACATGGCACTGGTACCCAACAAAACATACAGAATAGTAAACACCACCCAAAACATCAGCTATGTAACAGTTCATAATGTGTGGCAAATTCAGAAACTATAAAAAAAATAGAGCCTACTAACTACTACTCTTATCAATATGAATTTCAGAACACCTTTTCAGACTTATTTCAAAGGAAAGGAAATCCCAATGAATTATCTCCCCATATACACTGACCAAATTAAGAATACCCTGTACCAGAAAAATACAAGCAATGGCTTCTCCAATAAAAATCTATCATAACAAAAACATGCATTTCTGAGAGCCTGGCTGAAACAGTCTGCTTCCTGGTTGGCCTGAAAAGAAGTCAGGTAGCAGAAAAATTCCAGGATTTTCCTGGAAATAAAATAAACACAGATGGCTCTTGTAAAATGTACCTTAACACAACAGCTCTATACAAGACTTTCTCTAAAACGTTCTTTAAAGTTTGTTAACAATTGTTTTTCTTTCCAGCTTGGAAGGGCTTATCTTGATTATCATCAGTTACCTCCATCTGTCATCAATAGACTCAAAACAGGCCTCTCTCCAAAAAAAAAAAACAAAACAAAACAAAACAAAATCTATTAAGCTAGTTAGCATAACAATCACCTTTCACAAAAAATACCTGTGATTCTTTTCCCTTCCCCCTCGTCCAATTATGCTTCTGAATACAACCAAGTATCAGAAACACTTCAAGTATAAATGCAGGCATCCAACATGGCTTAGATGGAAACTAACTTCATGGTCCTAGAGATTAATAAAGTACACTGAAGCAGTCCACTGTGTTCAAGAGCGTTAAATTAACTTCCTCCCTGCCCCCTTCATATATGACCATTGCTGTTTACAGTCCACCAGCCATAGCTGTTGCCCTTACATTAACTGTGCTAACTTCTTAGCGAAAAAGAATTTAAGGAACACAAACATGTAGCTTTTGCATAGTAAGGTCTATGCTATCTTTTCTTTTCAATAACCTCCTTGTTTCTTTTCTTGCTGCCACGCATATGAGCCCATTCCTCCTTGTTTAATTTTTTTTTAATGTTTAAAAGCTTTGCAAATTTTCAGTTCTGTCCTTTGTCTTCGATCAAGTCTTCTACCAATTGCTTATAAATACGTTTTGTTCCTAACACATTTCATTTTAGGTGCTTCTTAATCAAGTAAGACTGAAGGACCACTGCAATGTTCTTTATCTTCTCTTAAAATCCACGGGCTTGGCAATTTCCATTGACTTCAACAAAACAATCCCAAGCTTCTTTGACGTTCCGGTTCTCATATTATTCAGTATATTTGACTACACACATTCTCGACTGCTGTTTTACAATACAAAAAGCTTCTTTATGCTAGTAGTCCTCACATACCCTGTGAAAGAACCAGACAGTTTAGGTAACTGTAGTGAAAGAAACCATGAAAAATGGTGCTGATATCCTGAGAAAAATGGACAACTGTAGCAGTGAGAAGACACAATTGTTTGAATATGTTTTTGCAGTGGCTGCTCAGAACTATGCAGGTCAGAGTACCTATTATTTCTGGTGAAAAAATACTGTACTTACATGAGAAGCTGCAATCTGTTAGAATTATTTCAGGTCCCATTTAACATCAAAGGAGTTTATTCTGAGAAGACTTAGGTTACATTTGTTGTGCTACCATTTTTTGGCAAGATCCAGTTTGGCTTCTCTACTAGAAAAAACTTTGACATAGGTACATGACCCAGTGTGGCACTTGGACAGGAAACAATGATCAAACCATGGAAACACATCTCCGTTTCTCAAATACTACAGTCCCACTTAATCTTTTGTTCTACTTGGTAGAACAAGGGAATAGATTAAGAGTTAAGGTTACAACTCAGAGTTCCCAGGTGGACCTATAAAGTTACGAAACAAAGACCATGTACAACATACGTTCCAGATTTAGACCCTCACCTCCCCAATTAAAGGAAACGCACGCCAAAGCAGCTTAATAAAGTTTTGGCCTTCCCTCTTAACTGTTCAAAACACACCTGTCCACCAGCTTCGACAATTCCACTAAAGGCAACAAACAGTGTTTGTTTTGACTATTCAGCAATCTGTACAGGAGTCCAGACTGAAATGTCTTGGCTTAATTTAAAACGCATCAGAGCATCATTTAATTTTCAAAATCATGTATCAGTATTAAGATGGAAACTTCTGAGCTACAATTCTACCCTTCAAATTTTTAATAAATACATAGAAAGAAATGCACAGGAAATACTTGGTAACAGAAAAATAAGTTTCAGAAATCCTTTTACTCTTCTACCTTAACAGATTTAGCATAAAGTTCCTCCTTTTTTCTTGTTTTTTAAATGAAATGCAGGTTGAGAAACTAACAAATTCACAGAAAACTAACAAATATTAGCTTTAGCTATACAATGTTAGCTTGAGTATAATGAACTTTTAACCTCTTTTTCTTTACTAAGGTAAGCAATTAAAACTTAGCTGACACATGAATGGCTCTGTTGAACACTTTTGCACATCTTCACACACTTCCGAATCCAACTTCAAAAGATGTATTTGAAAGTTTGCTACATTTTAGATGTTGTAAGAAAGCTAATGCAATTTGAGGTAACGGAACCCTTTTTAAGCTTTATTCCTATGAAATGCAGAGAACAATAACAAGTTGATTACTCATTAAGAATATTGATTCTTCTAATCTCTGTATACACCTCAAGCATATACGTAGCTGCATTAACTGCACTATTCTGAATTTTAACAGGAAATTTTAAAACAAAGCTGGTGGTTCTACTAGAATGTCTTCAAACTCTTAAGAAACAATGTACTAACATTTGTTTTTTGGTTTTGTTTCCTGTCAGACACAGGTCCTATAGTGGTTATACTTTAAGATCCCATTTTAATATAATAATTCCAAATCAGGGTAATATTTTTGTAAACTATCCATGTACTATGCTTTCACCAGTTCAACAGTAATCTAAAAAAATAGTTAGGTTCTATTATTCTTCATCTATCTGGAGTAAAAATATAAAACAATCAACAATGAAGTATGCTTTTTGTTATAAAATATTCTTACTTGCTTAAACTATCAAACTGCTTTGGGATTCGTCTTTTTATGAAAGGTCAAAAATTTTTTCCAGAAATTCTGGATTTTTAGATAACCATAAAACCACTACCAATCTCCATTCCTGCAGAACAAACATGTATAGATGGTTAGATGCCTCTTTTCATATTTTATAGGGTTTTTTTAAAAAAATAATATACCTTATTAGAGGTAGCACTTCTAGATTTTCCAGGCTCAGAGTCACTTTTAGAGTCTGATTCTGACTTGGAGTCTGAAGAACTTTCTTCTGATGAAGCAGACTCTGTATCATAGGAACTGGATGTGCTTCTCTTTTTGGAGATCCCCTCTGCTTTCTTTTTAATGTCCTCTGAATCACTACATATTGAAAATAAAATATTTTAGAAACATGTAAAACCACCAAAGGAATCTACTTAGGCAACATCCTACATTAACATTTCAAAGTTTTATTAAATGGGTTTTAAGACAGTATTTCTTCATTGTAAAAAACTCAGCTAAGATGGCAGAAGTAGTAGGTTATGTAAGGGTACACAAAATTGTTCTATCACATTACACAATAAATCATCACATATATTCTAAACCAGCAAACCAGCCAAACAAACATGTGAACATATAAAATATTACAAATATTATTTGCATACATCAAGCTTATGATATTTCAGAAAGAAGTACAGACATCCTTTCATGTAAAGAAACTTTCAGACTATTCCATGTATGATTAACAGAATCTTGATGAACTATTACATTTTTTTGCAAAGTAATACTGCTTTAAAAAAAATTAAAAAAATCAATGCATTGAATTTATTCTTTGTTAACTCTTCTAAATCAAACCACCTAGAAATATGACCTATAATATCTACAAATATTTAAACTCATTGAAGAGTTTCTAGAGAAAAGCTATTACATCCTGACACCTTTGGTCATAGTGAGTATCTTGCAGGTAATGGATTTCAGAGGCACTATTCTTCACAAAGTAAAGTTCTGTTCACCCTGGCAATGTTGGATTATGTTGCTTTGTGCTAACAGCTAGTGAATATTATTAAAATCTGCCTTGTTCGTTTTTAATAATACTACAACTACCAATTAGTAGATTACCCTTTTGTCTTGGGGTGAGTTACTACCTAGAAATATAGCAGGAAATGAAAATTGTTTTCTAATAATTATCATGGAGCTGATAAATTAGTATTGCATATAAAAAACTCCCTTTGTTCTTGGATCTGAAGGCAATAGTTTTATATTTCCAAATCAGGTGTTTCATACACCACCCGATTCAGCTTCCTCCCCAAGACAATAAAGTGGTTACTAAAATGCTTGAAGGGTAACAAGGTCAACAATAATTAAACAAATGCAGACCATTCAACTATAAAGTCCCTCTAGACTTAAATTAAGTTGTTACACATTTTTGCTTAGCTTTAGGAGCTGTACAAAAGAATGTGCTACGCTGCACTACTGTTTGAGATAGCAATGTTTTTAGAAGGGAAAGATACAGACAAGGGGAATTGAAAAATCTACCATGACAGAAAGGAAAATATTTAGAGCAACGCCTTCCTCCTCCCAACAACTCCCCAGGACTGAGTTGCCTAAATAAAATTTTAAAAAAATTATTAAAAATCAATATTAGCATTTAAGCCATGCTAGTAATTCCTACCCACGTAACTGAAGTTGAAATCAATCCCACATATTTTAGTCAAAAGCATTTTTTTCTAAAAGCAGCAAACTTGAAGCTTGCAAAGCTAAAAATGAAACAAGAGTACACTTCACAAAAACAGTCTAATGTAGCATATCTGATTGTTAAAATCATGGTGAAAAAATTGGTACTATCAAAATTACATTTCAATATGACAACATTTAAAAACTTGTCTGAGGTCAATGAGCTAAACAAACATTCATAGCATATGTTGTTTAAAATTCTTCATGATGTATAAAACGGGTACTGACAAAATTATCTACATTTCCTTCATTGCCATTGAACAGAAGCTGATGTTGCATCAACAAATAGTTGTGAACCCATTATATAAATGAAGTTGTTTTTCAACAATTTACCTTATCTTTAAAAAACTAGATTTGAAGACTAAAAATGTTGCTTTATTGTACATCAGCCAGTTTTGATGGGTAATCATTGTTTACCTTACTGCTTAAAATTTCAGATGTTATTCTAATGAAAAGAATTTACTGGTAACTAGCTTTTTAACTTTGCGATGATGAAAAGCCTGTATTAATTTAACCTACAGATTTCATTTGTTCTGAACAGGAAAAACAATATAAATCACTTTTAAAATCATTAAATCCTGACTTAAATTAATAAAGTCATAATTAGGGCATTATGCTGTGTTTGTTATGGAAGTGGCAAGGCGAGCTGCTTTAATTACTGTCTGTAATAAAAGGAGCAGAGTGCGTACTGCGCCCCAATCAGCGCTGTCAGCCACAACTGAGCTGAACTGCAAACTCATCAACTGAGCTGGCAGCAGACTACAGAGTAAAGGGCGATCATGTCTGCAGAGGCCACTTGCTGACAGCAGTGGAAGAAACAGATTCATACAATCCAAGGTATTAGCCCCAATTACTCAAAATTTTAATGATACTTTAATACATGATAATGCTGTTGATAATGGGCAATCTTAAAAAGCGCTAACACTTAAATATCTTATGACCGTTTCCCTTCACAGCCCTTGCCTCTAATATTTGGATCATAATCTTTTTAATATAACATTATTTAGAAAAATCAATTGTCTTAGTTACATAATGGCAAAGTGTTGAAGGACTTAATTTTAGCTCTCAGCAAAATTGCTGCAAAAGGTAATTAAGTGTTTCACACAACTGTTTGATCACTTATTCAGCCTCCCAAGGTTACATCAATTTTCAAAAAGCCACCCAAGATTTTACTGAAGTCAGAAATTAATTCTAAACATAAAAGTAGTCTTATTAATGAAAATATGAACCCAGTTTAAACACTGAATATTACTGGCACATATTGAAACAGGATACATCACTCCTTGGCCAATACACCCCAAAAAAGCCTAATTAAAGGCTTATCAGACTGTTTACAGGAAGAGTGCTTTAACAGCTAGTGTCACAAAAAATTAAAACCATACAAATATATACCTACCTTTCATCAGTAGCTCTAGATGTTTTCTTTGCAGTACTTTCTTTGCTGCCTGATTCACTATTACTTGATTCTCCACTGGAAGAGGAACTCCCACTACTCTCATCACTGCTGCTTTCCTCCTTATCTTCCTTCTCACTTTCACTGCCAGACTCGCTCTCTGAAATAAAACTCTTACATTATTTTTCCTAAATATCTTACATAATTAATATTTTAGGAATCCAAATTTATTTTAAATAAGACAATGTTTTATATTGTAAGACCCAAATGCAAGCTTTAGCATTATTTAAACTGTGTCAAAAGCAGACAAGAAAACCACTTTCTCCTAACATTTACAAAATTTTAGTGGTTAAAGACCTGTCCTCTTCAGCCTACAGTAATGTACTTTATCAAATTAGAAAGCCCAATAATAAATTAATTGTATGTGGATTCTTCAAAATTACATAACCCTATCAGAAGCTGGAGACAACCTCAAATTCTTTAATCTATACATTCACTTAGCTGCAAGATTATCTTTTCAACCAATTGTTTAATTAGATAATCTGTTCTTGAATACTGATAGTGATGATGATTGAATCACTGACTTAAAAAAAAATTATTCATCCTCTAATTAATCATATAGCTACCAAATATTCAAATATCTGAAGTGAATATATTCTTTTCTTGCTTCAGAGATCATTAATTTCAGTGATACAATTCTTAGTGCCCCTCTTCCATTCCACTACATGCTGATAATTCTTTTAAGTCTCTAATGCTAAACATTTTCTGTGACTGAATTCTGGACCTGGGAGAACGATGTTCTTCACTACATCTGATCTACTGGTGTCTTGGGGAACTGCCTGTCCAGCATTAAGTGGAGGACTGGTCAAAAGAACCTTTGCTCACTGAACTTGACAGGCAGCTGTCAGTTATCTTCTCCATCATCACTCCCATTACAATAAATAGAAAACATCATGTAGAACTTGATAGTAATATTATAACACAATTTACTGAATAAACCCCATGAAAGACTACACAGTTAAGTAAGTCTGGCCATTTATCAACACATCTGCGATTACTATCAAAATAGTAATTCATCAACAGCCAACTCCAAAAAACATTCAAGACTTACTGTTCCCAACAATGAAGCATATGGGCAGCCTTCCCACAAAAATTTAGGAGCCTTTAGTTTTAAATGGAGTTACAAACTCTCGCTACTCTTACTAGACTCAAAGCAGGTTGTAATTGGCATACCAGCTTTTTTAACTGGGAAACAAAGCAAAGGCTAACTCATTTAATAAACACACAAGCCATATTGGTAAAATTGGCAGTTACTGCACAGCTAAAGTGAATGTAAAGTTGCCACCTGATTTCCTGATTTTATATATAGCTCTGGCTTTTTTTTTTTTTTCATTTTTTCCAATTCTTTTCAAGTAGTGACCAATTCTGAAGGTAACAGTTCTCCAGACAGCAGATAGGCAAGTTGCTTTCCAAACACCCACCTGATGCACTGGTACTGGCAGACTCATCTTCCTCCTCTTCTGATTCAGAGTAGAACTTCTCAGGTTTCTCTTTCCTTGTCTTACCTAGCATTCCAGCCCGTTCTTTTGCCTGTAAATAAATTTCAACTTAAGTTTACTTTTACAGCCAGCAATATAAAAATATACACACAACACGGCAAAGAAAAACCACTCACAGTAGTTGTATTAAGCAGTTTCTAAATAAATCCTCTAAGCAAGTCAAGAGAAGCTATTAGACTTCTCTTACTTGACACAATTAGGAGAACTAAAAGTTTTGTACATACCTATAAAAGGTGAGATATGTCTATTAGAGAGTCTAGAAAAAGATTTACTAAGGCAGATTAAAAGCATCAGTAACCATAAATAAATTTCTATGCCAAAAGAACCTGAAGTCTGAGAGTTTTATCTTTAGATCCAGCTGAGTTTAGCCTATGGCTAGAATGAAGGGTAAATATGGCTAGTTACCACTTTTATCATCCCGTGTTTTAAGGGGAAAATGGATGAGGACCCACTAGGCAGCAAAAGCTCCAGCAGCCAAAGAGAAATTATATTTCACTTCCTTTGCAATCCTCCAAATAAAAGTAATTCTTACCATGAAGAGAACACCAGAACATGGTAGTACTTTGGCCAGACTTTTTTCTTTCCATATTCCCCTATACTACTAAAGAAGCACAAGAAAACTCAGGCCAGGAAAGAAGCAAATAGGCAGACAACTATATTGAATGATACAGGTCCGCCCCAGTGACCTGCATCACAATATAGTTGGGTATACATACCGCTCTGACTTGGAATAAGACTAATTTTTTCAAAAGTTCCAACAGTGACCTGCAAAGGGGTATGGCTATAGAGACACACAGGCTTCCTCTTAAACACCAAAAGCTGCTAAAGGTTTGTAGTGCTCCACCCAACAACTGGCATTTTAAAAATCCAGTATTCTTTTGGATATAAATGACAATTTAATTGTGAACTTGAGCATTGGAGGAAATTTATGACACTGAGACACTCTACAAAGAAAATACTTGCAAAAAAACCACAGGGAAAGGATTTTCATTTTTGTTTTGAGGTTTAAATGGTTGGAGCGAGATGTCTTCTATTATGTTGTAGATGTTGTAGATGGACGTTACTCCATTTGACCAACTTCCTGCAATACTTTTTGTTTTTATGGACAAAGGTGCCTCCTCGCATTCTCTCATGCCAAGCCTATCATTTATAATCCCCTGCTTGAGTTGATTGCCTTCAGATTCTCCCCGTAAAAGCTTTCAGAAGTTTGTACACAAATACCTTTTCTTGAAATGTATATAAGAAGGTAGACAAGTAACATTAAAGTACTAAAGAGGAATGCTTGTTCTACCACATTGCAGTTCGCTGGCTTCTGCAAGTCATACCTATTTTTTAGAATCTTCTCTACCTATTCTATACCTAACATCTTTTATGCAAATTAATTCATATGCGATTTACTGTAGAATTTGGCTCATATCAAGGACAATGTGCTTTTCTGGGTATGCCTGGTATGCCTGTTACAACGACATACCTCCAGGAGCACCACCAGCACACTGTATTTCAATACCTTTATATTTTTGTTACTGTTCAATAGCTTTAACTGACATTTAGTAGGACTATGGTACAGCTCCAGTACCAGAACCTGACATTGCCTCAGAGTTCATAATCCAGTAACAAAAAACCATTTGTAGTAGAACACCAGCCCTGCAATGTCAACAAATGACTAGTGCACTAATAGATAACATTTCCCTATTATAAACCTTTCTCATTCTCTCCAGATGATCTGAAATGTAAACCCTGGTCTCTTCCAAACTTTACACTTTGAAACATAATTTTTCTTTCTGCCACTGCCCTTTGTTTATATTACATATTTTTTCTGTTTAGACTTGGATTTGTAAATGAACAAACCTCCGCTCACCTCTTACTTTGGTAGTCCAGCTACACTCACCATTAACAGTAAGTAACATACTGCAGCAGAGTGAATGTAAGAGGTATGAAATCAAAAGTGAGATGGAGGGGGGAAAAGCCCATCTAATCCACAAGCAAAGCAGAAGTGGCCTACAGTTGATCCTCTTCTCTCATTAAAAAGAAGAAAGCAAGCATCATGCATGTTTCCAAATGTACTGTTTCCAAGCTAAAATAAACAACACGGATGTTCACACGTAACAACGTTTTTCAGTACAGCATACAGATAGTATTTAAATACTTGCATTTAATACTCTGCATTGATGAGCACCTTCAGCAAAGTTAGTTTTAATGATGCTGACGTACCGACTCGGCTACGTCGACGTTTCGGACGGAGGGGTCAGGCGCCACCTCTGGCCAGTCGGACAGCTCCAGGTAGCCAGTGGCTCGGCTGTTCAGTGTGTGAGACAAGGTGCCAAGCTGGAAATGGTCCCGATCTATTAAAAAAAAAAATAAGGGGGAGGGGAGAAATACACAAACACCATGAGCTCTACCACAAAGAGCAATCTTAATAAGGGCTAAAGGTAATTGCCATTATATTACCTCAAATGTCATGGAATAAATATAAACTAGGAAGCTCTTCATAGGTCAAAAAACTGATTTCAGTCCATAGATTACAATAATCTCCCCCATAATGGTCAATAAAAAAGCTAATCAGTCAGTGTGTTTAGAGGTGTTGCTCTGAAATGTAGCTTCTCTAAAAATTACTTTACTGTGAATATTAAGAATGACAGCACAGTTAAACAATCCATATACATGTCTTGGCACAAACACATCCAGAATTTTAATAGTTTTTCTTCAAAATGGAGCTCCTTTTAGAGATTCAGAACTGGGATTAAGTAAGTATGAAAATTAAAATTACAAATCGTCACAATATCAGAGCATTTTTAATTAAGATAACCTGATAACCTTTTAATTTGAGAAGACAGACAATGGTTCTTTCTTGTAAAAAGGCAGGGAAAACAGACAGGGAAAATCATGACTTTGGAGAAAAATAATAAAAACCTAATCTATTGAGATTCAATTTATTTCAGATTCAGAAAACATTTGCCATACTCACATTAGCAATCTTCTATTAAAGTCCAGATAAAAGACTACAGCTATTTTCCTAAATTGAAGAATAGTTTTCCTCAAAAGACACACCTTCTGTTATTTAAATCAAATTTAAAATCCACATAAATAGAAATGGATCAGTTTGTCAGGGTTTATCATCAGAGAAATGCACTGTGTTTGCACCACGCAAACCTTGCTTGCTGAAAAGCAAGTAAGCAGAGCGAGTACCCTTGCATATTAATCATTTGTATTTGCTAAGTGACACAATTTGTGAGCATATTTGAAATAGAATAGGCTGCCACATTCCTTTACACAATGAACATTTACCAAATGATTTTGGCAGTTATACCTTTAAAAGGAGACTCAAGCAATGGGGCAGGTTTCTGTGCCAGAAATATTTTTTTGGCATATTTGCTTAAAGCTCCACTCTTCTCATTCGGAACAATAAGCTGCCTAATAAATCTTGTACGGTCTCTGATGTCGTAGCTTTGATCATACTTGCCGAGATTTAATACGTACTGGGTAAGCAATTTTGTCTGTGGAAAAAAACAGGACAAGAACAGAATACAAGTTATTTATGATTATTGATAACTCTGGATAAACATATTTAAAGAGGTAATAAAAATGAATGGTTATGTCAAACAAATGTTGTTCCACAGGGAATATGCATTTCTAAAGCTGCAAATGGAATTCTGCAGCCAAAGCACATGTCCTCTTCTGTATTGGGGAGGTGAATGCTGAGTACTGAGAAGCAGCCATGTGCTAGATTATTAAACTGCTGAAGTGGAAAGAAAGGCATCATTAAAAAAATAATCATATATGGCAAACCCGCTGAAGGGTCTACGTGAGGATAATGAATGTGGAAATACAACTAAAAACATGGCACTCAAAACTTAATCGGAAAAATATGCAGGACATCAAAACATCAGAGGGTATTAGGGGGCTGGCAAACTGCTTCTGCTGAGGTGTGTTTTATGAAGAGATACTGTCCCTGGCATAAGCAGTGTCTGCACTCTGACTGCACTCAGTTACTTTATCCTGAATTATGACCCATTAAAGCAGACACATGAATCACTGAACTGGATTACTGCAAATTATTTGCAGTGCATTTAGCTGTTACTTTTTCATAAAAGCAAGCTGCTGATGCCCTCTAAAAACCAGGATAAAAGACTTCTTCCATTTTTTTCTTGAAGCTTAAAGCCTCCAGTAATATCGGTCATTTATTTATTTATGTAAGAGAGCAACTTATATTATCACAGCTTTTTACAGCATAATAGGACTTCCTAATATGATGTCTGAGAATATTAACATGTATTAAATAATTTTAATAATTCAGTTAGATTTTTAAAACTAAAAAAGGAATATAAAAAATCAGGGAGACTTTCCCAGTATCTTAGAAATAATGTAATGTAACCATAAGAATAGTGCTGAACAGACTTGCATCCATTAGATATATTTGAAATAAGTATGCTACTTTCTTTACATGCAAGCGAACAGGAAAAAGGGCAAAAATCTTAAACTATCATAAGGAAGTAATTTTTTAGTATTTCAACTCTGATGGACGAATAACACAGGGTTAAAAATGTATTGTCAAGGACAATTTCCTTCTTTATACAAAGAAAAAACCTTACATATATATCTTGTTAATCATGCTATTGCTGTAACAATAACACAGTTTCCATCATGTGAGCAGAAAAATATGTTTAAAAAAACAAATCAGTCAATTTTGTTATGTGCAATTTGCTAAGAAAAGTTCAGTTTAATAATTTCCACCTTAAGGAATCAAGTTAGTTTTTTTCTAGAGATGTAAAAATACTTCATTAGAGTATTGATTAGGTCCTGTAAGTGAAATACACAGTAAAAAAAAAAAAAGGTTTTAATTTTAACTACATACAATGCAATGTAAGTGGTTACAAAGCATTACAAAAAATACTCTATGGTACCAGAGATTTCAAGAAATTAGTCATATTACATTAGAATAATAGTAAAAGCATAGTTAAAAAAGCTCTCAGTGAAAAATTTTTCATTTCTTTTTTCTCCTTGATACCCAAAGGACGGTTCTGTGAAAAGATATTTTCCCCCCAAGGTACTGCCTTAGCTCTGGGAAAGGTAAAAACTTTCCCATACGTATTTCACAGCCTATTAGCAGCCATTTCTATATCAGGGTATAAAATTTTAAACAACTGCACAGACAGAACATACGTAATTTGCACTCATGCAGGACTTGGGCTGTTCAATCTAAATGGAATTGGAAGGGAGGGTTCCCAGGTAGCATGAATTAAAATAAATGAGGGATACCTCCTGCAGCCTTTGCCATCACTTCTCCTCTGTAAAACAAAACATGACTCCATGCTGTCATGGCAGAAATCTCAGTAGAATGGATCATAGAACACAGTGGTCTTGTGAACTGCTGCAGGGATGGGAAAAGTTGAGGGCCTTGCTATCATGGTGGGCAATTGTTCAGTGAACGTTGACGGAATTAGATAAAGAGTTGATCCTGATAGACTGCATTTTCTTTAATGGGATCATTTTTGCCATGATCCTTTCCCTTTTTCCTCCTCCCTTTCCTCTCCCCTAAAATCTCTTTTCCATGTCCAATACAGATAAAGACACAACAAATTTATATGGAAGAATGCTCCATATCTGCAAGAAGTCTCTTTACAAGCATAATACATAAGGAGTTTTCATGAAAACAGCATGAAAACACTATTTTTTTTTCTTCTCTTGTGGCAACGCAACCAAACAACTAGCGAAGCTTTTCTACATGGAAGTAGCTAATAGAAACAATTAATTTTAATTAAAAACAAAAAATAAACTAATGAATACACATCAGTTTTTTCAACAAAGGAATATCCATAAGAAGCTGAAAATTATTTAAGCAAGCGCGTTAATTTGGTGAAATATCACAGAATCTGCACACCATGACTGCTTCATAGAACAGTAAGACAAAGTATTCTGATATATGATATCATGGACTTATTATCATATGTCAACGTCGCCTGTTATCTGGACATGCTCATTATATAGGTATAATATAATTTCTTTTATCTCCACACTGTTAGAATCTACTACTAATTTTTGTACATTTTGGTATGGCTAATATGAAAAGTATACTTCACATCACCCTTCAGCAACTTTTCTAGAATTTTCTAGTGGCAATGGTTTTATTTAAAAATGTAATGCCTATCCTACATTAGCAGCAACTAACCTTTTGGTAAATCCTCACTTGAAAATTGTATAACGCAAGTATCACCAACAGACAAGGCTCTGCAATCGGAGTGAAACAGCTATCTATCAACTCTTTGATATCATTAGCTTGCAGAAACTTGATTCATTAGATACATAAGATAAAGTTATTGTGCTAAACCACGTTTCATGTATCTATTTACACACTAGGACTACTTGGGACTTCTTCTGGTGGCACTCTTACTCTGTTACACAGCAGAAACCCATCAAAATCTCCTACTATATGCAAGAAACAGCTAAGGCAATTAGATGACATTTTTCCATGTAACACTTTCTCTTATATGAGCTCCATTTAGACAGCTAACTAGCACATTCATAACAATTTTTATGTCACTGAGTGATGAAAAAAGGAAGCAAGTTTTACTAAGCACAGACAAACAGAGGAAAGTCTGTTCTAATTAGATATTTATCCAGATAGGACTGAATCTGAAACTCTTCCTTAAATTATAAACAGTCTTTAAAAATTCATGGGGTGATCACAGGATATAAAGGATATTGGGAATTCTTATAAAAAATCCTGAATATTAAAAAGCATTCCTGAGAATGTGCTGCATTAAGTTTTCAAAAATATGCCTAAGGAAATTATCAGCAAACAAAATAATGTATTTACAGAGAGGGAAAAAATAACGAAGTCCTCCAGAATTTTGTGCTTTTCTCCAAACAAGACTTAACAGATGAGTTTTACCTACCTTTCTCTCACTTCTCTTGTCTGGTGGTCTTTTTGTCTGCTTGGTGTTGAGTCTCTCTTAGCTATCCTACCACTACTTTTCAATAAAGTGACATTGTTATCTTTGAGATTTTCACAACTCCATTGATTTCAGATGAAACTGATAAAGGATTACATGGTGGGCTAGGATACAGAGGGAGAACACATGGGGATGAGGAGAGATGGACAGACTAACAACTGAGCAGTCAAGTGTACAAGATCTAAAAAATGGCTGGACTTTTTAGGAACTGAAGTCATTCAAGAAAGAAATGTTTTAATATTGAGTAAAGAAGAATTACTCCTGGGAATAAGGATATAGATACGGGAAGAGTGTTGCCAGCTTCTAAAGGCAAAATCATCATATTCTAGTTTGGAAGAAGCTTTGAATCAAGCCAAGCCATCAACCCACTCTGTTAGAATTTTGTACATGAATAGGTTGACCACTTGAGAAGACAACTTATTTTTCCACAACCTAAAACTAAAAGAGGAAAATGCGCTTTAATGAAATTCATCATTTAGAAGGCATCTCAAGAGACAGTTTCTTCTACTTCAGCATTATTACTGTATTTGAGTAAAGTGTTATGCAACACTTATAATGATGGTTTAAAATGTATTAAGATGTGAAACTGGAAAAAGAGCATAATGGAAATCATCACCTCCTTGCAGGCAATGGATTTTTTGCCAAATATGGTGTGGAAAAGCTGGTTTAAAATTACAAAGATCATATGGGAAAATAGCAAATATTACGTAATGGGCCAAAAAAAGGCAGTTCAGACAACCAGACCAATAGTCATCATTTGTTATTGAGCCATTTTAGACTGTATAAGCCAAGGACAAGCTTTCATTCTTACATGAATGCACCTCAAGACAGTTCATCTTCCACATACGCTACAGAATAAAGTCTTAGACAGATCAAGTCTGCAGCTGGATATAGCTATCAAGGAACGAGAAGACACCACAGCTGCAGACATACAAGATCCTGTGCTGTTCAAGCTGTTGTAAAACAAAGAGGTCTAGCATCCCAGGAAAGCGTATACATCTCTGACAATACATTTCTTCCGCATTTGAAAAAAATTAATTTGATTTTACAATCTTTTACAGTAATAATTGGAATTACATTGAAAAATTAGTGTCAAGATGCTGTATTTCATAGCCAGAGAGTGATGAAGTTCACATTGCTGTCATTGAGAAGAATGAGGCAGCTGGCACCTCTCATAGCTACTGTTTTCAGTTGCCTGGAGATCTAAGTTCACCTTTTTTGTACTATCTGATATTTTTAGATTATCTTTATTATTAGAGATGATCCAACCCCACCATTTCCACAAGCTAAAGTGAAATAGTAAGAAATACTTGAAAATGGGAAAGTAGCTACTATCTTTAAGATGAGCACTGACAGCAAGACATGATAACGCCTTTTGCTGGCACCTCCTTTAAGACATCCTGAACAAAAAATGAGCAGCTTCGTGTTCAAATTGACAGTATTCCCTTGAACATTCTGGTCTTAGATCCAGAAAAAAGCAAATGACATATGGAAAATCTGCTGTTTGATATTAGTAATAAAACTTACAAATATTTTGTATTTATGTGAATTAAAAAATCCACAATTTTCCCAAGAAAGAGGCAAAAAAGTGTGACCTCATTCATATTCACAATCCAGAACATACTCAAAGACTCATGGTTAGATTTAGTCTGTTAGATTTCTTGAAAACTGATGTTCAGCTTTTCTTTGTAGAATAATATGGACTAGTTTTGGTTACTTATATAAAGGAAATCACCACTGATCTACACAGACTATGCAAAACCTACTGTGACTCAAAATACACACACTTCTGAGTTTAAGCTTACCTGCTTTGAGTTTGTTAAATAGAGTTTTGCACCCAAATTTAAGATCTGCAACTTCACAAGGTCATCTTCATTAGTGAAGCTCTTGGCTGTCTTTCTCAAAACATCAGGTGCGATCTTTGGAACCCGCTCACAGTACTCGCCAATGAGCCAGAGAATGCTGGCTCTGGCTACCGGAACCTGAGAAAACATTGTGCACTCTAAGTTAACACATTCACAAGGACTACTTGCAAACTTGTACATGTACATTCAGTAACAAGTTAAACCATTTAAAGACAATTGCCATGCAAGAAATACATACCCATATTAAGTACTGTTTAATATAGCTACTGTGGTAAACTGAATATTTGTACCAAATGTAAGATACAGATCCTGCACCAAAATCCACGCATTATGAGTTGACAAGACAAACGAAGCAGGAATGGAAAGAGAGGCACACAGAAGCAACGTGTTTGTGTTCACAGTACAAGCTGGTGGCAGCTGGGCAGAGGATCCAAGTCTTTGAGGTGTGGTTGGGAATTCTTGCCACCGGGTTACGCTAAACACCATGTTGAAATAAAACAGTGCTTTTTTGTGACCATGTTAATATAGAAAAGGTTTCCAGCAGCAGAGCTTCCTCAAATCCTGCCTATCTACTTTAAAACCACAAGAATTTCTTTAAGATTATTGCTATCTTTCCTTCCTTCTTATTTAAAATTTAATGAGTGTAAGTTTCACATTTTTGCAAACATCCAAGGCCAACTGAACAGAGAATTTTAGAGAGAGAAGTTCAAAATTAGGGTTCTCAATTTCTGAATAGGATCTAACCCCTTAACTGAGAACACTCTTGACCAGGAACTTCACACAGGTCTTATTGTTTTGGAGCCTACTTGACTGTTTCACTGAACTAACTGGCAATAGCAGGTTTTTAGAGGAACTCCCAGTGTATGGCGCGGACTTCAAAAGCACAGTACTGTCACAGACGGAGGGGAATCAAAATGGGAAAGCACAGAAGGAAACAGAAGCTCAAGCTCCACAAAGAGTTTAGCTAGAAGCAGTTAGAAGTTAAACGAAATAATATACACACGCTCTTCTCAAAGGTGTGATAGCCTATATTAACTGGTGGTCAAATCAAAAATTGCATCTGTGTTACGTACCTCCCTGAAAACATTGCTCTATTCCTTAAGAAGAAGGAAGAAAGTATGTGATGAGAAAATTCTTCTAGGCAGAAACATGTCTTGCATAGTGCCTACAGACTGTAGTGCTCTGATGTCCTGTATAGATTCTTGTTCAACAGATGTGAAAATACCACAGAAAAAACATAACTGTTCTATCCTATCAAATGACTGACTGTAGTTTAGAAAAAAAGGAAAGCTTCCAATTGTAACTGCAGTTTTGGCTACTTTTGCCGCTTTTTCTAAAAAAGTAAAAAACATTTGTACCAACACTTTTCATTACTCCCTACACTATACAGTGATCTTTTAAAATGAGCTTACACTTAAGCGCGAGTTCTACCTCAGGTAAGATTCACAGGAGAAACAAGCTTTAGAAGTTCAGCACTATGGTTCTCAAAGCACTAGTTCTTAGCACCTTTTATATATGTTTGTCCCGGTTTGAGCAACACAGGACTAACTTCTCTTCTAATGCTTGGGAAAACTGCACTTTTAGAAGATTCTAGTGTCTGTATTTGTGAAAATATTTACTTCACAGCCAGCTAGGCTATGTGGGATTCAAGGTCTCCATGTTTTTGAGCCTTGCCAGGTGCAGGGATGAGGGGAAGTGAGGCCTGGGCACTTGACCCAGGCTGGCCAATGGGATTATTTCATACCATGAATGCCACTTTCAATATAAATTAGAAAGTTTGCTGCAAACCTACATCTCTCCCTTGATGGCTGCGATCCTGAGAACTTCTTGCCCCAGTGCTAGACCCCTGAGACCTTCCCTTCCTCCCAAAGCTGCAGCAGTCGTGGCGTTGACGTTTGCTGTCCACTGCTGGGAGTGCACAGCTTCCTGCTGATAGCATTGGCTGAGTATAATTCTTGTATATTTTATATTGGTATCAGTATCAATATTGGCTCTTTAGTATTATTAATGTTAATTTTTTAGTCTTATCATATGAAATCTGTTTATCTTTCAACTCTCGTGTTTCCTTGTTTTTTTCCCTGATTCCCCTTCCAGGGTGGGTAGGGATTATTGGGAGACAGAACAATTGTATTAACATCAGTAAATTGTTGTGGGTTCCTGAAACCATAACAATGTTTTAATTAGTTTTCAGCATCTGTCAGTTGTTCATATATGAATATCTCTTTCTCAGAATTAAAACAGGAACCAACTGTTAAGTATCCTACCTTGCATACACATAAGATTTGAAAGTAGTGCTCTTCAGTTACATTCATAAAAGGTAACAAATGCAAGTAAACCCTCAAGGTTCAGGATAGTAATTTGTAAACAATGGTCCACAGTCACTAATAAATGGCCCACTAAGCCATAGTAAAGAAACTAATTATGTTCACAAGAAATGTTAATGATTAAACATGTTTTACTGCTCCAGAAAGTTTGGGAACAGCTTTGAACACAGTCCACCTGACAATATCTGACTCTGTACTTCACATTGTTGTAAATACACAAACCAATAAAAACATAAACAGGCATGTCATGGGGAAGAGAGGACTGCCTGTGCTGAAAGAGAAAGCAACCTGATCACAGAAAGAGAGAGTACAGGAGTCCAACAGTAACAAAAAATTCCCTCAAGAGATAAATGCCAATTCTAAACATGGAAAAGATTTTTAAGGCAGAGATAACATAATGTATGGGGATTGGTATAACACAGTGATTTAATGTACATAAATATATGTAACTACTGAGACACAGATTAATTTTTTTTTTGTAAGTTGACAAAAAATTTAAGCAGTCTTGGAACTTACAGTGAGAGAGTAACAAGCTACTGAACAACTGCTAAATACAAAAACTTTAAATGCAGTCAGAATATGTTCGCTTGTGAAATGGTAAGACTGATGCCATTACTGTACACTGATTTCAGAAGGGAAAGAGGTTATTTCTAATGTTCCAAAGGTTACACTACATTAAGACCTCACTCCTAATCTATTATTTTAAATTGGGCTAAAGAATAGTAATTGAGTGGTACATTAAATTTTCCAGTATTGGAGCAGTTCAAGTTGCCTGCTGTACAGATAGATACCTCTAAATAAGAATATATAGGCAACTTCAGATTTCAGTTATGCTAGATTTATTTTTCTAAAATATTTCATTACAGTCTTGTTAAAATATCAGAATTCTATAAGAGACCATCAAGTTCTGCAGCCTATTAGAAACATCCCTTTTCCTATTATTGTCTTTTCATGAAGCAAAAATAGCTCACAGAGCCAACAAATTTTAGTAATAGTATTAATTATGAAAGACAATCATCAGTATTGTACACTTCCTGGTCAAACCAATACCACACTTTAAAACCACAACAAAATGTATTCAAATATACTTAAACAGTGTGCATTCAAGCAGTGTTTTACTATTTAAAGTTTTTCCCCAGTTTGTAAAATGTAATTATCAGAGTAACAAACTAGTTTCAGAATGTAAAATAGACTAAACAAATCTAATTTGAAAAATAGTGACAAAAGCAGACAGTTGAAAGTTTTTGCGAGACTGCCTTTTAACCAGGTAGTTAGCTTATTATGTAAATATTGTATATATTAAACACAACTTTGTGCAACAAGAATCAATATCAATTAGAGACTTTTGAATCAAAAACTGAGTAGACGTAATTTTAATGAGAAGTTTATGTCAAACTGATGAACCCAATGTTTCTGTGTCAGTGGATTCATTTGGGATCAAAATCATACAATATTTTCAGATTTCTTTTTCCCTGTTTAAGTCTCCCGTCCTCAACCATGTAATATCAAGTGCATGATCCTGCAGCCATTGTTTCCAGGGCATTCAAAACAGCAAACAAGAAACGAAGCCACTTCTAGACCTTCATTGCCTTTTCCAGTATAGCTTAAGTAGGGACCTTGAATTGACAAAAATGCAGGAAATAATACTTTCATTATTCAGCCCTGCTCTGCATTATCCTCAAAGGCAAACAGGATTCTAAATTACTTTGCCTAATGTTTTATTCCATATGCCCTGAGCAAGTGGTTAAGTGCACTTTTTAAGCCTTAGTACCAGAAGGCAGCTTCTACTGCCATTTTAACCCATTACCTGTCTGCAGGAAAAGAAATAAATGGTTAAAAAATAAAAAACCAGCCAGACTCTCTTTCCTCAAAGCAAGACTTCGGTTACTTACAGCAGTTAGAAAAAGACATTACAAAGATTTTACAGATCACTCTATGCAACACAATTAAAAAACTATTGTAGTTCAGCTCTAACCTTTTTACACAAAGTACTAGGCTAAAGTACAACTTAAAATCACCAATTCTTGTTATTCACTTTTGTCACAAAACAAGGAGATACCCAAATTGCAAATGAGGTCTAATTCTCTGCATCCAGGACAAAATTTGCACAGCTAGCAATTTTTTTTTAAATTTTACTTGGCATCACAAATAGAAAGAGGGATTAAGTTGCGGTTAAATGTCAGATTGGTAGCAAGAAGAAAAGGTAAACAGGAAAGAGCAGAAGTAAAAGACAACTGTTTTATTTTTTTCAAATGGTAGACCGTCAAGGACTCCTCCGTTATTTGAACCTCTACCCATAAAATTCCTTTAAAATGGATCTCCATTGATGACTGCCACCTCTTACATAGTGTACAGGTTTTGTTTAAATTATTTTATTCAAGCTGAGTATTTGTTTCAAGTTCAGTGTACAGTCTTCCTAGACACAGTGTCCCAAAGGCCATGTATTCATCTCAAATTCTGAAAATTTACATAGATATTAGAACAAGTTAAAAAATGATCAAATTATGACAATTGTTCATTAAGGCATTACTTACACGACATTTTAAAAATACATTATTGAAGTGTATCATAGGGAAAAGAATGTGGCTAGAATCTGAAGCTTGCAGAACTGAAATACATACGAACATACGAATGTCATACCTTGTAATACCTTCCTAACATTGAGGGAAAGAAGAACTTAATTAAAGCAAGCAAGTTGCCTCTGCTGTGAAGCCATACCAGAAACATGTCAATAAGCAGTATTTACGTAGGAATACTGCAGAGGAACTTAAGTTTGTTATTGTTGGATGAATGGACAGAGCAGTGTCAAAAACTCCCAGTCACCTACTCTAGTAATTAGAATCCCAACCCAAATCAGTAATTTGTAATTCTTAATTGCTTAATTGCAAGTGACATGTTTTGCACCACATATTAAGTTCTTCAAAGTTATATGCATCTATCTATCATCCCTCTAAATTTCTCACTCCTTTTCCTGTCTTTATGCCATAAAGAAGTGTTCTTCCTCATCTCTAGATTAGAAAACTCTCCAGACTTCTCTCATATTCTAAAAGGAACTAGGAATAAGTCTGTAATGAAAACCAAGGATGTCAGAATTCACCAGCTATCAAAATAAAAACACCCTGCCTTAATGCTATTATAAGAGACAGTCTGGAGAAAAATCACACCAGAACTACAAGATTCCCATCTCCCAAAAAGCAATCACTCCTGGGTACAATGTAGCATCAAAAATTATTTTTCTAAAAAGAAAAAGGTAGAAACTAATCTGGAGCCTATTGCAGCTTGTTTGTATGAGGAAATACACAAATGTAGTACACTATTGAGACATTCTTACTCAGAGCTAATTCTTGCTAGGTTGATTTACATTCATTCATTGCTAAAATGAATGAAGTTAAATCAAAAAGAGGCATACTTCGAATGTAAACAAAAGTGTCTTGTGTTAATCCAGTTTAATCAATGCAGTCTAACCAATCCACTTTAAAATATAATTCAGATTAAATCTGCAACTATTTGCACTTAGACAAATTCTGGACCATAGGCATTTTGAAGGAAAGGTTTTCTAGAAAGAGTAGATTATATGACTATATGACACACATTTGGTAAGAGAATATTCTAAAAGCTCTTGAAAAAGCCCCTCAGTAACTTTGGAAATGTCATCCTTTACTGGGTGGAAAGGCATTATCACGAATAAAAAAGGACTAGGTAATACAAAAGACAAAAACCCAGCTGCAATGGAAGGCAATCATCAGATGTCATACAGGGACCTATAGGGGAAAACATGCAGTTCAACAGCCCTATTTTAGGTTACTTGCAAATCTATCTAGTGAGGAGACAGTCAATTTTGCTGTTGCAAAATTATTCAAGGTAATCTAAACTAAAACAGTGCCTGAACAGTTGAAGATAACTTACTATTTTATACTTAAAAATAGGCAGAAGTGATGCAGCTGGCCTTGAAACCCTAATAACAGGACCTAAAAGAAAATATAAATAATTCTACACATACTGATGGACCCCAAACTCTTCCTAGGAAAAAATACCTTGGAATCATGAATATTTTCAGAGAATTGTAGAATTGTTAAGTCCATGTTCTGTGGAAGTCAAAAGGCAGACAGCACCAGGAAAGTGAGATAAAAAGTACAAAACAATAATATCGACACTGCATAAAATTCCTCATTCATACTCTGACTACTGGGTGCACTTCTGGTCACCCCACTTCAAAAACCACACAAGTATCAGAAAAGACAGAGAGGGAAAGGCTGATTAGAGATATGGAACATGAGGAGAGATTAGAATGTTTAGAGTAGTAAGCATGATGCAGGCAGCAAATTCAACCTTCCGGTCAGCAGCTGAGAAGGTCCATCAGAGCTGCATCACAATTAACTTGTTCTTATCTTTAAATCCCTGTCCCTGAAGCATCAGGTTTTGTGGCTGCCAAAGATGAGATTACTCTATTAAGAAAACTTTTGGACTCAACTAGTATCATCCTTCTTTAAATGCCCCTTTCCCACATGTATGTTTTTTAAACTCCTGTCACTCTAAAAACTATCCACACAACTAATTAATCCTACCTCAGAGTGAACATCTAGCACGAACTAGCACTGCCTAGATCTCTGACCCACAACTCTCCAAGTCATTAAATTGTAAAGCATGCTGACATTATTAACACATTAGGAGTCAAATGGCAACATTTCTGATTTCTAAAAATTGGAGTTTAAAGAGATCTTATTACTCTCTCATTTAGTATCTTCAGAACACCATCAGACACGCATTTCTCAGGTACAACTTTTGAAGTGGGAGGAGGAAAGGAGCTGGAATACAGCTAGATTGAGCCGTACTATGCACAGGTCAAGGTACTCAACAAATACCAGACATAACATAAATCTTATAGACCTTTGCCCGGGCACGCTTTAGGCAAAAGCTTAAGTTACAAATGATAACATACAAAAGCAATGGAAGACAAATAAGCACTCTTTTCAGATATGTAAGGAACAATCAGATAAAGAACAAACCGAAATGTCCTCAAAAAAGTCCTAAGCATTAGTGTAAATGGGAGTCAGTGGTCTACAAAAGCTCTGTAGTTTTTAATTCGACTTCCTAACATTTCTTATAGTCAGTCAGATATATTTAGCTTACTATCCATCCTATCACTTTCTAAGTGGCTTCTGTAGATGAAGAAGATGAAGATAAGAATAAATACAAGATGAAGACAAGAATAAGTACATTTTAGATTGGATGACCTGAAAGAAACATTACCACAGAAGATTTTTAGGGATCTCATCATTGACAATCACAATCTCAGGCTAACACAAGTGAAATTTATAACAACCTGAATGAATTACTTTATTGTAACCTTTTCTATTTAATTGTATTAAATTATGTTCATGCTTTCAGTTGTGTTTTTCATAGTATTAAATTAATCTCAACTCTAAAAAACACCAAAGAATTTCTTTGCCCACACTCCCCCACCCTCCAGTTACTTTTAAGTTCATTCAAGACCATATCATTTGGCTGCTTCTCTTACCTCCAAATGCAAGAGTCCTTTCAAGACAGTTGTGTGCTCTTCCATAAAGGAATAGGGTAGAACCCTTAAGTTTCAACCCCAATTTAAAAAGTGAGACCAGAAATACTTTCCCCACCAGAAGATGTCAGGAAAAAAAAATAATCTGTGTGAAATATGTGTGTACAAAAGTGTGTGTGTATGTATGTATACTGTATGTCAAAGTAATAAAGGTCAGGAATCCTTGCTTTGTGTCTCTATGTCTTGCAGAACACAAAACCCAAGGCAACTGTGCTATGTCGGCTCACAACCACTATTATCACAGTAAGATCAATGTTTAAAATACACCTGCAGATGTCAGGAATTCCAGCACTGCTTTATGAAATGTCAAAATTTCTAACACAGATCCTCAGTAATTATATAACCCAAATAACACCTTCCTAAACATGTAAAAATATGCCTATCCTTTTCAGAAGTATCTGCAGGGGTTTGGGGGGTTGGATTAGATGACCTTTAAAGGTCCCTTCCAACCCAAATGATTCTGTGAAGGAATACATCCATTTTCAAACATAATGGGTGCAAGTTATTTCAGGATAATGACATGGCATTCAAATTATAAATATGAATTTCCTCCAAATTTATTCTTTAATCCAAAGTCCTAAACATACTGAGGAAGATAAATTTTTAGAAGATATTATTAAAAAATGACAGGGGAAAACGTAAAACAAGATGTACAACAATCATCCTTGAAATCCTGAAACACCACTATCACTGCTTCTGTCATGGATAACACGCATAATTCAGATTCCTATTTTGACTTTTAGTTTATTCCTATGACTGCTCTGTTCTACAGACTCTTTCCTACAACTAACCATTTTCTGGTATTTTGTACAACCTCATTATTGGAGAACATGAGTACATCAAAGTAGTTCAAGTGCTGCAAATGTTCTCCACCACCCCACCCGCCCCCGCCCTTATTCAACTTTTCTTCAACAAGGATTTTCTTTTCCAAAAAAATTCCCCGTATTTCAAACGTGAAATATTTACTCAGAACTAGTTATTGTATAAAATAGCTACAAAAGACCTTTAAGTGTTGAACAGAGTACTTAGAAAATAACTATTTTCTCTCGTACAGTATATGGAAATAAGATGACAAACTTATTTGGCAAAGTGCCAGAAGATGCATCTATTAAGATTATACATAATTCATGAGATTATAATTATCAACCAAATTATTGCAGAAATCTTCTGAAAACACAGATGATTATTAGAAAATAGGTAATACTTATTTGACATGTAGTTAGCGGCAATATCTTACAGACCCTTTTGATTCTGGGTATGAGAAATCCAGTAGAATTATATTTTATTTACATCAGTTATGAAGTTTGATCATCAGCTCTCAGGAGCCAAAGATTTGTTTAATCTGTTCAGCAAGCATGAACTGAGACCACCACATTTCCTTTTCTTTTTTTAATATTCCAAACTCTGCCAAATTCAGAGGTGGAAAATGGAAGATTCACTGGTTTAGAAACTATTTACCCCACCATCATCAATAAATGTTTAATTATATGAAACTGAACAGTCCTATTTACAGCATCTAGAGAAAAATAATTATTGACAGATCAGAATCTGTCACATTTGGGGTATGATGCAACAGGAAGCTAATGGGTCTTCAGCCTTCCACTAAAATTTAGGGTAGTCCACTAAATGCTTTATCAATAGCCAGGACTGTGAGTAGAATTTGGGAAGTTAATATTGACATGCCTAAACATCAATTTAATCTAAGGATAGATAATAGACAATAGCACAAATTTTCCTGTTAAATGCCACAGAATCTTAAATACCCAGAAGATAAAAGCGCAACTTCAAGACATATTGCAACACACTCACAGCAGCGTGTCTGGTACCATAGAAATGTCAGGTGACTTGAGGGTAGGGAAAGAGATTTAAAATTTTTTAACTCCACCCCAAATCAGTAAGACAAAAGGCTGAAAATCCTCAAGTTAAGTGCTGCTTTGCCCTTATTTTCATTTCAACTTACCCACTCCATGTTCTAAACCTGCTATCCATCTTGGCGTAATGGTACTAGCAATACTCAGCATTTCCACGATCTCATTGAAAATAGTTTCCCAGATTTAAGGCACAAATTGATGCCATCTGATCACTTCTATTTCCTCTTCCTTAAGATCATGAAAAATGGTATTTTATGTCAAAAAAAAAATTACGTTGTATTTCTCTAATATATCTATTTCCATTTATGGCTCAAATTAAAAGCAGATAGCATGATTTTTTCACTTAACAATGAAAATAAGACGCTGTGCGCAAATACTCACTGTAATGTTATCCAAGAGTTTGGCCATATGCTTAATAATTTCACCATGGTGTGCTGGCTGGGTTTGCAGCAGTTTCTTAATGACAACAACACTTTCAGCAACTACAATTTCTGTTTAAGACAAAACAAATTATGAATTTTAAAAGCATTTATGCAAAAGAAAAAGCCATAAATAATTGATTGTAAAAGATGTTATCAGCTTTCAAAATATGCTTTACGGAACTGAATTCTATTTACTTAGTAAAGTGGTTTACATCTTTGTTACCAAGTAAATACAAGTGCAGCTTCCAGAATCAAGTTAAAAGCAGAAAAAAAACAAAACCAAACAAAAACAGGACAGAGAAATGTTCTAAATGTAAAAAATATCATCTTATTACATGCTTTTTTAAAAAACTGCCTTTTAGTAAAGCTGTACTTTGTAGTTTTCATTTTCAAATTGACAAACAGCAGGAAAAAACATCTGTGTTTCATTGAAATTATGCATATTCATAAGTAATTTTCTGTCTGCATTAAAAATAAAAACACAACATTAAAAGCAATGGCTCATTCATAAACAAGAGAAATATCTAAACATGTCCTTTGCACTTTTTCACCTTCTAAACTGTGTCTCTCAGGTCTGTAACCTAAAGTCTAGAACACTCAAATGAAGCTTCTAAAAAGCAAGTTGTTGGAAGACTTATGCCAAAGTCATGCACTGGAGTACTTAACCACCGTAAAAAGTAACATTCACAGCCTGATCAACTTGTATGAAATGTACAGGTTTTGAAACTGAAGAAACCCAATGGTGCAGAGGTAAGCTTCTATGCAAGAGTAAACTCATGCTGTAAGGAAAGATGAAGGAAAGTCAAACACAGCCAAAGCTGAAACCAAAACAAAGATTACTGTAAGAGTTCAGCATAATTCTAATTTTCATCTATACTACAAGAAGGGAGTAACTATTTCTTCTAAACTATCAATGTTTAAAACAAAGAAAAAGCCTAGCAACCATTCGTTAAACATCACAGAGGTATTCCTACATTTCAAGAATTAATATGGCACATGGACCATTCACTCAGCAATCAAGCAAACTGAAATTTCAAAAGAACGGTGTGGGGAAGAAATCTCTAAATTTTTTATAATTTTTTTTTTTTTTAGAAAGCAAACTTCTTTATGGAGAAAGGCTTTTCAAAAGCTCTGAGTATGCATCATTATGCCATAAGCCTCTGAAATGTTTAATCTTTATCTTGCAGCTTTTTGAGTCATCCCTTATTTGATGTGATCTCTCAGTCATTTTTCTAGACTAATTTCTTGAAGCAAGGTTAACATGTCTACTTCACATATCTCAAGGTCTTGCACAATCCTACAGATCAATTTAATTTAGATTGTGTTTTGCCAGATATTAAAATCGCAATTCTCAAAATTTTAAAATTACAATCCAGAATATTTAGAGTGGGGGACATTGTAATACAGACGACCTTCATCATTGAGTGTTTTGTGATACTACTTAACATGGAGAATGTTTAAGCAAAATAAAACTGAACAATTCAAACAATTTTGAAGCAATATGGAAATGACTAGTCTGAGTAGGATAATCTCTGAAGACTCTAGGGCATGACAACTTCTCAAAAACCTAAAATATATTCAGTCATACAATGTTCCATTTTGCCAAATAATGATGTATATAAAAAATTAACAATGTAGTGGACAGTAACTTGTGGAGACCAAATTGCAGGCTTTTTCATAATTGAGAATTTGGCCACATTGTAACAGAAATTCAGAAAAAGACGCTAACAAGAAATGTATTACCAGAAAACATTCAAAAGCTGCATTCTGAAGCACTACATTTGATACCACTGATGTTGCGTCAAATTTTCTTCCACTTACATTAACCGACACTCGCAGAAACTAAAACACACAGCTGAAGACTAATTTATCCACAGTCTGAAATTTGTATAATCACTATTTCTAAAAGCAGCAAAATTGCACCAACTGCTTTTGGAAGGAATATACCAATTGAATCTCATAGCAAGGCTGTACAAGTGATTAAGCGCACCCCCAGCAAATTTAGAGATGACTGCAAGTTGAGTGGTGCCATGGACACATTTGAGGGGCAGGATGCAATTCAGAGGGACATGGACAAGCTCAAGAAGTGGACCAGTGTGAACCTCATGTGAAGCTCATGAAGTTCAACAAGGCCAAGTGCAGGGTCCTGCACCTGGTTCTGGGCAACCCCCACAGGCTGGAGGATGAATGAATTGGGAGCAGCCATGCTGAGAAGAGCTTGGGTGTACTGGTGGGTGAAAAAAACGGACATGAGTCTGCAATGTGGGCTCGCAGCCCAGAAAGCCAACCATATCCTAGGCCACACAAAGAAGTGTGGCCAGCAAGTTGAAGAAGGTTTCTGCCCCTCTACTCCATTCTGGTGAGAAACCACCTGGAGTAAGACATCCAGTTCTGGAGCTCTCAGTACAAGACAGACATGGACCTGTTAGAGTGGGTCCAGGGGAGGGCCATGAAAATGATTAGACGGATGGAGAACCGCTCCTGTGAGGACAAACAGGGAGATTAGAGGTTGTTCAGCCTGAAGAAGAGAAGGCCTCAAGGAGACCGTATTGCAGCCTTTCAACACTTAAAGGGAACTTTCAAGAAAGGATCTATTGTACACAGACAGACAAGAGACTTCCTATAATCCCACCTGCCTCTTACATCTAAAGTGACTTTTATGTCATAGTAAGGCCATTGGTCAGCTGAAATTATCAAGGCAATTTCTGAAAGGAGATGTATCAGTTAAATGCCAAACGTCACACCAAAGAGCCAAAATAACTCTTCTTTTTGTACTTCCTTCAGCAGACAAGAAAAGAAAATAATTCTGTGAGGACAGGCTGAGAGAGTTGGGATTCTTCAGCCTGGAGAAGGGAAAGCTCTGGGGAGACCTTATAATGGCCTTCCAGTACCTTAAGGGGGCCTACAAGAGAGATGGGGAGGGACTCTTTATGAAGGAGTGTGTTGACAGGACGAGGTTTAATGGTTTTAAACTGAAAGAGGCGAGATTTAGACTAGATACTAGGAAGAAATTCTTTACTCTGGGGGTGGTGAGGCACTGGCACAGGTTGCCCAGTGAAGTTGTGGATGCCCCATCCCTGGAGATATTCAAGGCCTGGCTGGATGGGGCTTTGTGCAACCTGGGCTAGTGGGAGGTGTCCCTGCCCAGGGGGGTTGGAGCTAGATGATCTTTAAGGTCCCTTCCAACCTGAACCATTCTATGGTAAGAGCATAGAATTAGAAGGCGGCTTTACTACAAGTTTGTTCTTCAGGATTCTATTTTGACGCGGTAGAATCAATTTGGTCGCTTCTCTTCCAAACTCAAGTGAATTCCCCATAAGAAGAAAACAGTGCAGAGAAAACAGAGCCAACTCTGCTTTCAGGGAACTCAGAACCTTCTGAACTTATGAGCTTAGGTTTTACTCTATGCAAAGGCAGGAGAATTGCTTCCAGGCTTCAAACAATCATGGAAGAAGGGCAAACATATTGCTTGCACACTTCAAGAGCGAAAGTTGGAGGAAAGCAAGATTAACCAAGACTCTTAAATCTATTCTCCTACACATGCTAAATCTTTTTTTCTTCCTTACCATGCCCAAAACCCTTCTTATGTTCAGTAAGCTGTGACTATCAGTAATTTCCTGCCACCTGAAGAAAGGTACCATGTCAATTATGCTATTCTATTCATTCCTTGAAAGAAGGAATAAAGACACTGCGGCTATGGTAAAGCAATTTGCCAGCTGCCAGGTTTAAAAGATCCTCAATATATCCTTTGCAGTCTTTCAGAACAGTAAGCAAAAGAAGATAATTTTATTTGCTAGACAACTACTTAGAAACAGTAGGAAAACTAATCTTGTTGAGTCAGATCATGCATATATGTGTGTGTGTATATATGTGGAATTACTTTGAAGAAAATATTAAATTGAGAAGCTATCATAATAGAAAAAAAAAGCTTTTTCCTCTTATCTTTGTTTATTCTTAGCAAAAAGAAAAAGCAAGAAAATGGAAAGAAGGATTATTAAGTAAAAAACTTACTATCTGAAGAGACAGTTTTATTATTTTATTTAACACAGAAAAAAAATGGGGATTTGTACATGCTAAAAGGAGCCTACTGACCTAGAGGAAGATTACTAGTAGAATTAAGCAGAATCAAGAACAAGCTTTGAAGCCTGTATTTTTAATATGGTCATTGCTGAATGTAAGACAAAAAGGTGCATTGTGCAGACATGGCCTTGTAACACAATATGGGAAGATATTCTAAACACAGTTGATAGCCAAAAAACCATAAAGGGAAATAAGCTCTGCAGCACTAGGAAATTAAAGTTACACATATTTAAAGTACAAAGCTATACACTGAGGCGTCTCAGGAATTCCTGATACAAGGTGAAGTGGGAGAGAAGGAGGACTCATAGTTCATAAACCAAATAAGAGAAAGCTATGAGTCAATGGGTCACAGGATGACTGTGTTCTGCTAAAGTGATGGCCCTAATAAAGGCCTTCTTAGGATTACCATGAAAAATATGTCCAGTAGGTATGGAGAGCAGTTAGTGTCACTTTGAAAGCTTAGAGTAGATCTCATCTGTGTTTTCCAAACAATTCTAATTACTCCAGGCCACCCCTAAACCACACTTCTCTTCCTTCCTGACATTATTATTATTTTTAACTACATCTTTCTTAACTCTATTTCCAAAGTTTAACTATATTCACGTAGACTGTACATTATACAATAATCTTCCGATTGTCTTATTGGCTACATCTGTGCTATATTAATTGGTAACTGGTAAGAATATACAATATTATCAGGTATTGATTTACAGTGCTGCTATATCCTATTTGACTTTATTTGCTCCTTGTTGTGTTCCTTAGTGACTTGCAACTCCATTTCACTATATAAAAATAACAAAAGGCTAGATTATAAAATCAAAGCAAATCTGGGGCCGTTTATCCTAAAACTATTTAGTATGTTTTTCCAGTTAGGCACTGATGCACTGAAAAAAAAAAAAAAACCAACATTCCAAGCTTTCAGCACCCTCTACAGGCTAACTGTTTTGATGCAACTAACCATATAACAGTAAAACTACCGTCAACTGTGATTACCACAACAGCACACGTTAATAATTAGAGCATTTTGAGAAAAAAATAGGTAAACATGTAATCGCAGGCCACAAGAAATTAATTTCACTGACAAAAGAGAAAATACGTACCCAGTCACTATGACAGCCTTTTGAAGTGCTTCAAATGAGAACACACACCAGAATCACTATTTTTATCCAGTCATATCAGCTGAATTCTTGTAAAAGTAAATTCCCATATACTTTTTAATACGATCTGCCCTGTGTGGTTCTCATTAAGAAAAGGTTTCAGAAAACAAACAGAACATTTAGCTTACCATCCCTGTTGGACAGCAAACATACGAGGCCATTAAGGCATGTGTCAGTCACTTCAGTGATGTTTGTTGCACATCTGCCTATAGCCTGAATTGTAGCTGCAGCAAACTGCTTATCTTGGCTCTTCACGTAAGTCTAAGGAAACAGGATTTTCATTAGTCAATACATACGTCTTGTCAACCAAAGACTTACCATATTATTCTCATAAGACAGACATACTCTATAATAAATTTAATCTAGAAAACTACATTGGACATTAGAAGTTACACTTTTTTCACCTCATTGTCACTTTCACAACACTTTTTTTTGCCAGCTTTGGTCACTCATGGCCATGCAAACCTCTGATTTCAAGAAAGCTTGGGGCAGGGGGCAATTACCCAAAAACAGCAATTAGTTTGTGTGCAAGGTTGAAGGAGTTGATGAGCTCTCTCTTCAGAGAGGTTTCAGTTCATTTAACCAGGAGCATCTGTGAAACTATGAATAACCTACCTGCCTCAGAACCAGTACCTTTCAGAGAAATCCAGGCAGAGAACTGAAGCAATGAAAATAGATGTCATAAGCAAAGAGGAAAGAAAGGAGGACAGACACTGTTTCACAACACAGGCAGAACATCTTGCTGATATGTATGCAGATATTGGAGATAATACTATTTCATCAAATGACTTACAGAAATGAGGTTTGGCAACAAATGCTAATGGCCAAATATTGCTAAAATTAAGACTCTATCATTTAGTGACTTGCAGTGTCAGTCAAGCTGGTAGAATTTGTTTTAAAGAATTTGGAATGAATGAGTTTCTCAACACTTTTTTTTTTTTTTTGGTAGCTGGAAGAAGAGTGAGAAACAAAACACTGAAACTCGTTTCCACATATAAAAAGCTCCATTATCCATTATTATATGACATAGTTTCATTTCCATTCCGAGAACATTTTATCCTGGAAAAGACTTTAAGTTGAAAAATTTAAGACTAAGAATCTAGATGAAACATTCAATAATGGCAATTGGCCAACAGAGAGCGTTTCATATAAAATGAATACACTTTTGCACAAACCTGAAATTCTCGTAGCAGAGTTGATATGTTGGCTTCATTTGCTAAACTTGTCAAGATTTCAAGCTACAAGAAAAAAAACAGGTATTCTATCAAAAGTTAAAATAAAATTTTATAAACAGTACCACATATACACTATACTTTTTTTGTATATAAATAAAAGATAATACTACTAAAAATACCACTTAGAATTCAATAGAGTATACCAGATTTCAGTATAAACCGGTAACAGCATTGCACTCAGGAGGAATATTCTCCTTGCAAGTACACACAAGGTTTTCAAAGCAGGACTCTAGGGTTCAGCAATCCATTTTCTACGAGCTTTAGTTTTACTGTTGCATTGCATATCAAATGGGCTTGATGGCAACATGGTTTCTGGCAACATAGTTTCCAATGTTATACTACAGGCCTTAGCATTTAAGAACCATGTGACATTGTAAGAAGAAATAATGAAAATCACAACTGCAGCTGGGGAGAAATAAAGTGTCCATGACATTCAGATGAGCAGTAATAACAGACCTTTAAACTCAGGAAAGAAACAGTTGCATCTATGAGACTCCTCAGATCTTAATCAACATCAACAACATCAGAACCTGGAAGGCCTCTTCTTTGCTTCTGGTGAACAACAGGATGATGTACAACACTGGGCATATATTGTTAAGATGCTATGCTTCCAGGAGAAAAATGAGACTATTTTACAGCAGAGGAGGGCTATCAATGGAATCCCACAAATATCTTTGTCTTTTGCTTTTCAACATATTCATATATGAACTACAAAAGTAATGAGAAGACAGGCAACAAGGTTTTCAGCGACTGCTACAGTTTTCAGAGAAATGAAGACAAAGGCTGACTAAGAAAAGCTGCATAAAAACTTCAAGTATTAAGTGACTGGTTGATAAAATGGCCAAAAAAATTAAACAGAGATAAATGTAAATTAATTTTCATAACTGGGTAAAAAACTTAACTTTAGAGAAAATGATCTGATTACTACTGATTCTAACTAAGAATTTGTGGTAAAATAGGCAACTCCATGAAAATACAAGCTCAATGCTAAGCAGTGATCAAAAAGCAAACTCATTGGGAAAGAAACAGAGAACAAAACAGAAAATTAAATAGTAGAGCAGGTGAATTCCAGGGTGCTCCTGCATCTTAAGTACTGCCTTAGGTCTTGTCCTCCTATCTTAGAGCAGATAGGATGGAAATACAGGAGCAGGGTGTGGAGAAAAGCACAAAGTCTTTTTATGTGTGTAACAGTGTAGGTTGTCCTCAATTTTTCAGCCACCAAGAAAGAACTGAGACAATGGAAGGAAAAACCACAATTTCTACTTCTCTACCTCTTTACCACTGTATTATCAATTAATATGGGAAACTGATAAATTTTCAATTTTTTCAGGAGCGACTTCCCTGGATAACACCAAGTCTTACCAGGATTCCTGACAGTTTTCATAATCCTTAAATGTGGAAAAGATCTTTTTGCCTCCAACTGCCTCAAATTTACTTAGGCTTCATGTTGTGTTAATAAAAATATCATGGGCTGGGCACAACCATCGTGGACTGCACCACTCTGTACAAGTAATGAGCGTGCAAAATGGATGTAAAATGAAAATATGGAAAAAATAATGTTTCTTTAAGAAACTCATATCTTCCAGTCCTAAACACAAGTGCCTATGACTATCTAAAGCAAAACAAGAGAAAACGCACATAATAGTAGACAATTTTTAAGCTATTGTTTTGTCAAGGATTTCACATCCGTTAAAGAGTAAGAATAGAGAAAACAAGAAGATGACAGCTTAAAACATGCATTGAGATGTGGCCTTGAGGAAAGCCTAAAGTACTTCTCATGTTGAATGCCAACTTCAAAGGGAATTTGGGACTCCTGCACTGTCTCATTTTGTTCAGGGAAAAAGATTTAAACTCTTTTTTAAACAAACAGTATCAAAGACTGTGATTTTGTTTCTCTTCAAGAAGATTCTACTTCCCATGAAAACAGACAGTCTTTAAATGTTTCAATGGCTGGTGAGATAAAAATAGTAATACCCTGTCTTGCTGAAAAGTATCAAAACCTGTAGTGGAAAACATTGCCCATCTGCCATCTACAGCATGGTAACAAGACAACTTTCAAGTAGCCTGACAAGCCTGAAGGACACTTGTGGACCTCACTAAAAGCCACAACTCTACACTTCTTAATGAAAACAAGGAACAGCAAGGAATGATGCGTGTTATATCAGTGCAAGAAAATTTTACCTTCCTGTTGCAAATAGAGTTGTCCAGCAGCATACAGATGAATTTGCTTTTAAACTCACCTTCAGTGTTTTGATCATTGTTGGGTCAGTTGATCTAACATAGAAACTCTTCAGATAAGGTTCAAACATGCCCTGAAATCAGAACATACTTAAGAAGTTCGCCTGTGTTTCACATAAAATGTGATTTAGAATATTCTAAAGAGGGTATACCTTTCTCTGAATTGACATAGTGGCAATATTTTGCAGGACAATATACTGCACCTCCCTAGAATATGAAAAGAAAAACAAGAGTTATTCTGCAAAATTACAGATAAATAGAATACTGCAACATGGCAAAGAAAGTCCAATTATAATTGAATCGAAAGTTCATTATACATTTCACTTGTCACAAACATAGAAGGAAAAAGCTAATTGCCAACTGCAACAAGTTCATCATCTGCTTCACAGGAAGATGCATAATGAAACCAGGCTCTCATTCTTAAAAATTTCAATATGAAAAAAATAATCACTGACACCAGTGCAATGGTGCAATGCTTCTTTCAGGCCTTGGGTCTTTGTTTAAACCAAAACTTTGTTTACAACACCATTGTTCTGCTATCTCCAGAAATAGCTCACAAACATCTTAACATTTTGCCCAGTATCTTGAAACAAATATTTCAGGATGACACAGCTGAGACCAAAACCACAAGGGCTGCAAGCCCTTTGAGAACAAAAACACAAGTGTGAAAATGACTACATTAGTTACAAGAACAGCTAATCCTTGCACAACTAGCAAGAATTGCTCTAACATTTTTCGTCTTAAAAAAATTTCCTAGTAATTCTTAAAAAGGGCCAGGGTCTCCTGTGACTTAGGAGTATACACTGTCAGGCATATGCAGCTATCAAAAAGCAGCATTTTAACATAATAGACTTGGTCAAGATACAGACTACAGAATCATTTAATATTCTAAATACAAAAACATTAAACATGTTTGGAGTTAATGTTTTAGTTTAAAAGCCTCAGCAGGAGTGAGCAAAAAAGAAATCTGGGTACTAGTCTAAAGCTTTTAAACAACAGAGTTTCTGCCACGATTTGCTTAAAAACTAAGTAGTAATTTACACAATTTTTTCCTGAACCATGAGTGCTCAAATTCTTTCATGGTGCAAAACACATCCTAATAGAGAAATCATCACATCCATTACCTCCTCCTATTCAAAACTGTCTAATAGCCCTGTGGTAATTACAGCTGTTGCTTATAAAGAAAAGTAATAATAGAGAAGTACTTAATATCTTTTAAACCTATTTTTATGTTATTCTTACATACGCACATGGAAATAGTCAGCTGCACATGATGAACCAAGACTGGCAATTGCTACGAAATGCTCTTCCAGGTACTCTCACCCTAACTAGATTATAGTGTGTTTGACATTAATTTAAAGGCCATAGGCACATAACTTCAAGGGCAAACAGTAAAAGCTTATTTCAAAGTGGCTCTCATAGCAAAAGTGTTTCACACAGACTAGTAACAGAGAACAGACAAGCCATTCGACATAGGAAAATCATAAGACTAGTGCCATTTTAGGCACTAGTTGAGGTACAGGAAACATGTGACTTCTCTTCTGGTGAAACTGAATATAAATAAGCAACATGCAAAAATAAACATTTCAACCTGTGAGTATGAGTTTAGTTCTATACCTTACCTGTACATATGCCAAACTTTTGCCAATACTTATCTTTGTTTAAAGAGAATGGGAAGCATACT
This sequence comes from Limosa lapponica baueri, assembly GCA_002844005.1. Classification (NCBI taxonomy): domain Eukaryota; kingdom Metazoa; phylum Chordata; class Aves; order Charadriiformes; family Scolopacidae; genus Limosa; species Limosa lapponica. The sequence continues at coordinate 444,692 of KZ505943.1, read as the reverse complement.
GTACTATAAAACCAAGCAAAAATAACAGTGATTCATTTTTATCTGAAATAAAAGCACAAATATCCTACCAAGCCAAATTTTACTTCTTTACTAACTTTTAAACAATAGAAACATTAGCCATGGGTGAGCTGCAAAAGTTAACAGAGAAAGAGCTCTGCGGTGATTGGGCTCACAAAAGTTAAAGCCCATCTAAGATGAGCAATCTTGTCAGACGATGGAAGTGATTTTTTTAAAAAGCTCTTTGTCTGTTTGATGTGACCAACTTTAACAAAGAAATAATTTTAATAGTGAAGGTCTAGCCAAAAATACCATGTTTAGTTAGAAAGGTATACTGAAAACATCTTAATGCTGTGCCTCCTATCACCCCTTCAAGGCTTTTCATACAAATACATGGAAGTTCAAACTCTAAAAACTGAGGGGAAAAAAAAAAAAACGGTTTTGTGCAGCAAATATTAGCATAACATTCCAAAACTATAAAACACAAAGAAAAAAGAGTATTATCAATCTTATGAAACATGTGGCCAGTGAGACCCTTCATAGGAAAGTAGACAAGGTTACACTGAAGATCATAACGTCACAATTAGACGTCCTGAATGAAATGCGAATTTGTTCTTTAAAAGCAGTCCAAAGATCAAGGAAACAAGGAATTCAGCAGCGTCAAGGGGTATTTTAACAAATATGTTTCTTAGTTTCTCTGTAACAAGAAGTCTTCAATATAAAGTGCAGGAAAAGAAAATACACATCTGAAGACTTTAGTGCCTAGCGAGACAGTAAGGAATTCTAATATAATTAAATTTCAAATAATTAAACAAAATAAATCAAGAAACTAACCAAACTAGTCAGGACTGCCTCTATTTGTACGCTAACTAGGCAGCCATGATTCTTCTCAGAATTTAAGGCTTAATTACAAATTGAACAATCACTGGATGTGATCCTGAAAGTGACAGAATTGCTTTTAATGATCTTCATTTGTTGAGTAAAAATTAGTATTACAGGACAATTTAAAAAGAACAACTTTAAAAGTACAATAGTAATATTCTTATAATTAAGGCTAAACAAGTATGTATGAAAAACTCTCACAAAAAAAGTAGACATAACAATGTAAAGCATGGATTTAATTACCTGTTACTACGGAGTAAACGCACCAATGACTTAGAAACAATACCAGCTTCGGATTTTGGTGCCAAATGCCAGTAAAGCTGTGCAACTGCCATTACCACCTAAAAGAAGAACATTCAGAACAGCATGTTAAATTCAAATCGTCATGTGTATCTATCACATTTGCTTCAGACCTGCAGAACTACCTACTCACTCTTCAGAAAGCAAAGTACATACCCACATTTTTCGAAATCAGACTGGGGTAAAACAGACAAAAAATATTTGTATTTCTAAAACAAATGCTAATTAAGTATCTCTCAATTCTCCCAGTATTTTTTGTATACTATAATATAGACAGAGACAGAAGAAAAGGGACAAAGAAATACAAAATGTAGGCAATACGAATTGTAAACATAATGATATCATCCTTAACAAGTCAGTATTGCCAACATCAGCTGTACAAATTAATGAGGAAATACTGTTTAAAACTTCTGCAAATTTTGTGCTTTTACTTTTATTAAATACAGGTTTAGTATTACCTATTATTTAGTTTCCGTTTAAAATCTTTCATCCCATTATTAAAAAAATAATTCAAAAAGCAGAAGACTGAAATATAATCAACTTAATAATGATACTTTTTTTTTCAAGTTTTCTCATAAGTAGAAAACAAATGATGAATTTTATGCTAATGAATAAATCACATCACAGCCTTCACTACAATACTATCATGGCCAACTTTCTGTTCAAAACAAAACAATTCATAGAAAGGAGACTAAAAGTAAAGCCATCATCATGACACTTGACTTGGTATCTTAAATCCTAGTACCAATGAAATAGAAATTATTATTAAACAATGAAAAGTGATATAAAACATCAGAAAAGTGGAAATAACTAGGAGATTTTTAGCCATATACTCTAGGTATCTTTTATTACTGACAAGAATCTAAGGTCAAAGAGAAAGCAATTCATTTACTGATAAATTCTGTGAATGGTACAAAAATTGGTGTAATAGCAATTCAAAGCAGCACAATTTCACTTCACAAACTTCCCTTAAACATCTCACTTAACTTTAATATCAGAAAGTTAAAGATCATAAATGTGAGAATCAATACCATATTTAACAGATATAAAGAAAATTACTTATGGGATGCAGCAGATAAGCAACTGAACTTGCTCTCAGTATAGTGTGCCAGCAGACATTTAACGTACTTGCTCTTTGTGCGAGATGAGGAAGTATCATATAGACGTTGAACAGTGATTGTAGCAAAAGGCTATGCTCTAACAGAATTATTTTTGTAAAATTGTATTTAATCTATTTCCAAATTTTGCTGGCAGATTATAAGTGGTTTTGAAAAGAGTTAGACATTAGTCGGAATCTAGAAATATGTTCCAGGGCAGAAACAAAAACCTGATCTGTTTAGCTTATCAAGAACAGGTTGGGAGGTAACTTAATCATGGTAATTGTTTTTGCAAGGACATGAATATTCATTATCACTGGAAGTCTTTTCCCAAAGACAACTAGTCTTGATTAACAGGACAAACAGAGGTTATAAATAAAGTTCTGCCATATGAATAATGTTACAACGATTGACTATCAGCACAGCTTTTTCCTGTTCTAAAAAGCTGCGTGCATCTTAAAATCTGAAAGAAACATTGCAGAGCATATTATGCTCATGATGTCATATCCATCCTGAAACCCTACGAAGGCACTAAAAACCTGCCTTGGATTGACTAAGAAGTTAGGCGTACAATTGTCTACTTTTAAAATGCGAGACTCAAAGGAAAGCACAACATAATGAATCAATAACAACTATGATTTCCTTTCTGAATCTCTATCACCAAAACTCATAGTTTGAGCCATCCTAGTTGCTGAGAATTCAAGCATTAAAAGCTAGCTATGGTACAATCATCCAAATGTTCTTGTATTTTCTCTAATATTTTGTTTGGTCTTAATATTTGGAGCGTATATAACATTCAATTCAGGTGTTTTACTTAGAAACTAAGTTAATTTCAAAAAAGAACGAACCACCATACTTCTATAAGTTACTAGAGAGTATTATCAACACTTTTAAAGAGGTGTAGATTTTATTTTTCAATCTTTTAAATTTTCTAGAAGCATAGATATTTATTAGTTCAACATTTTAATCAAAAAAGAATTTGTCATACAGCAGCATTCCGGCTTTGGAGCAGAGGCTTTGTATTTCGTAACAGCAGCCTGTGATCAGGGTCCATAGTGTAGGTGTTTTTCATTTTCCGATCCTTTTCTTTCTCTTCTTCATCAGATCCATAGAAATTATTTTCACTATATTCTTCAACCACCACATCATCCTACCGAAAGACAAAATGACAAAAACATATACAAAATACTAGTATCAACCAGTTTTAGTTGCTAAGGACATAACATACGACACCACAATTTCATGGAAGATTTATATATTTTTTTAAAAAAATAGCTATTGGCTCCTCTACCCCAGTGTGCTCAAAGCAGCAAACGTACTGACATGAAAAACAGCTTAATAATATATGCAAAAATTTCCTTAGAAATAAGATGAACTGCTAAATGAAATATATATTCATTAATATTCTATAAAGTAGAGCAGGTGTGAATATTGGTCTTTTTTGGACTTTATATTGCTATGATCCGAAATAGACATTTCTGAAAACAGTCAGTTGTTTAAAATTCCTTTGTTTGAAAATTTAATGCAAATCATGTGCATTCTTCCTTCTCCAGCAATATATAAATTATTTGTAAAAATAGCAAATTTCAAGAGAAGGGACAGGGTTTTTTTCCTTAAGAAATTACATGAGAAAAAGGATGTGTATCCTCAGCTTGGCCTTCTCTGATGAATTAAAAATCCTTGAGCTATTATTTAAATAAAGTTATGAATTATCAGCATAACATCACTTCAAAAAAAAAAAAAAACAAACACCAACACAATGAAATAATTCATTAAAGCTTGAGATTTTAGTAAATTAGGCCTTTCTTCTACTCCAGAGGGCTAAATAAAAGAATATAAAGGAATATATCTGATTACATAAACATGGTAAGTTAAAAGAAACCTTAAGATTTCTGATGTGGATCAAAAAATTGATAAAGAATAGATTTAAAGTGTTTCATTATGCTTACATTAAATTAGCATTAATAAGTCCACAAATTTAGAGAAACACAAGATAAAAGATCATTACTGCGGCTAGCTGAAGCTATTCATGTTACAATAGGCTCGCTGGTACCAAACACCAACCATACCAATACTTCTGCTTGTCTTTCTCTCAAGTCTCTTTCAACAATTTTATGGAATACCTAACTCCACACAATGGTTTTAAGAGGATTATTTAAGTCATATAGCCAATTGCTGATTTTTAAGAGACAATTACTTTTGAGACAAATATGTCTTTTTAATTCTAGCTGGCAGTAGCAATATGATCAAAAGTGAATGGAAGAATACCCTGACATGAAAATACAGATTTATCTAATAGGTCTTCAGAAAACTAGGCATGGGCAACTTCAAACCTTTGTTGCATGACTTGGTCAAGACTCATGTGCAGTAAAAGAGCCCATAAACGTGTCCTCAGTAGAGGCAGAGGGGTGTCGGGAGGGAAGAAGTGATAGTAAATCAAAGTTGTCATTTTATTGGTTTTTATTACAATTTGAAAGGACACTGAAAACAAAACTTCTCTTCACATTTCTTCTCATTTCTATTACTTGATGCCAACCGTGCTCTCAGTGTTTTATAGAATCCCCAGCAAGCTCTTAGCTATCTTATGCAACAGCAACCAAAGTTACTTAGTTTGTTTACTTCTCTGTCTATACATCTTTGTGGCAGTCACCCCTCTCAACTAAAAACTCAGGATGCTAAACCAAGAGTACAGGTAACCAAATTCCTCTCCATGTCTACAGGACAGGCAACTTGAAAGCAAAAATCCTGGCCCCAGTGTATCTCAGTCCTTCACTGAAGAAGCTTCCTCTAACAGAAGGAGGATAATTCAACCTCCACTGATTCAGTCTTCAGTATCCCTGCCTTGACTGCTAATAGGCACTCGTATCAGTACTATTGAACTCAACAGGAATACAAAGTTGGAAATTGTATTTAACTCATTTATCACTGTTGTAAAGAAACAGCTTGAGCTCTCACATTTCTGACTTTTTTTTTTTTAAGAATTGTTGGTTAGGAACATACTTGGAACAGAGTTCCAAATAATTATAAAGCAACGTATGCCTCTTATGAAAACATTGTTAATTTAAATCCCATTAGAGTCTTTATATTGAACCAGTTTCTTCATACCCCCACAGCAGAAGTATTAATGTGGTCTTTTCTCATAGTCATGTATTTTATTGCAATCTTAGACTATTCCTCTTCTCCCAAATCTGTTGAGAGCTTGTATGAAATAATTATGTTCCATACAAAGGATGATGATGACACACAGGGAAATAACTTTAATGAACTGAAATTCATTAAAATCAAGTTGATGAAGTCCAAATTAGTCAGAATTTGTAGTCACAAGGACCTTACTGAGACAAAGAGAATATGTAGTACTGCAAGATTTGCACTTTACCATGGAAAGGAAAGCAAAGTATTATGTAAAAGAGCCAGGAGACTGAAAGATAAAAACCTGCAAGTGGCTTGGTGTGCAAAAATTGTTGTATCAAATTCGATTAATCATCTCAGACATGGGGAGCAGTTACCAGGAAATGTGAAAACATTCAATCACTCTCAACTCCTTAAGCCTCAACCTGAAGTGCTGACTACACTCACTGCCAAAAAGAGACAACTGTACATTTAGAATCATAGAATCATTTAGGTTGGAGAAGATCCTTAAGATCATCAAATCCAATCATTTACCTAACACTCCCACGTCCACCACCAAACCATGGCCCTAAGAAGCATTTCTACAAATACCTCCAGGGACAGAGACTCAACCACTTCCCTGGGCAGCTGTCCCAATGCTTGACAACCCTTTCAGTGAAGACATTTTTCCTAATATTCGATCTAAACCTCCCCTAGCACAACTTGAGGCCACTTGCTCTTGTCCCATAGCTGGACCCCCACCTCGCTACAATCTCCTTTCAGGTAGCTGTGGACAGCAATAAGATCTCCCCTCAGTCTCCTTTTCTCCAGGCTAAACAACCCCAGTTCCCTCAGCTGTTCCTCATAAGACTTATTCTCTAGACCCTTCACCAGCTTCAGTGCCCTTCTCTGGACACATTCCAGCACCTCAATGCCTTTCCTGTAGTGAGGGACCAAAAACCGAACATGGTATTTGAGGTGCGGCCTCACCAGTTATGAGTACAGGGGGACAATCACTTCCCTAGTCCTGCTGATATCACTATTTCTGATATAGGCCAGGATGCCATTGGCCTTCTTGGCCACCTGGGCACACTGCTGGCTCATATTCAGCAGGCTGTCAACCAGCACCCCCAGGTCTTTTTCCTCTATGTAGCTTTCCAGCCACTCTGCCCCAAGCCTGTAGCGCTGCATGGGGTTCTTGTGACCAAGGGCAGGACCTGGCACTTAGCCTTTTTAATCTCATACCGTTGACCTCGGCCCATTGATCCAGCCTGTCCAGATGCCTCTGCAGAGCCTTCCGACCCTCAGGCACATCAACACTCCCACCCAACTTGGTGTCATCTGCAACCTTACTGAAGGTGCACTGAATGCCCTCATCCAAATCATTGATAGAGATATTAAACAGAACTGGCCCCAATACTGAGCCCTGGGGAACAACACTTGTGACCAGGCACCAACTGGATTTAACTCCATTCACCACAACTCTTTGGGCCCAGCCACCCAGCCAGTTTTCACTCAGCAAAGTGTACACTCGTCCAGGCCACGAGCAGCCAGTTTCTCCAGGAGAATCCTGTGAGAAATAGTGTCAAAGGCTTTACTAAAGTCCAGGTAAACAACATCCACAGCCTTACTCTCATCTACTAAGTGGGTCACCTCGCCATAGAAGGAAATCAGGTTGGTCAAGCAGAACCTGCCTTTCATAAACCCATGCTGACTGGGCCCGATCATCTGTGTGTCCTGTACATGCCATGTGATGGCACTCAAGATGTGCAGTATTCCCTGGCACCGAGGACAGACTGACAGGCCTATAGTTTCCCAGATCCTCCTTCCGTCCCTTCTTGTGGATGCATGTCACGTTTGCTAACTTTCAGTCAACTAGGACCTCCCCAGTAAGTCAGGACTGCTGTTAAATTGTGGAAGGTGGCTTCATGAGCACTTCTGCCAGCTCCCTCAGTACACTTGGGTGGATCCCATACAGCCCCATAAGCTTGTGTGTGTTTACATGGTGTAGCAGGTCATGAACAATTTCCCTTGGATTATTGGAGCTTCATTGTGCTCCTCATCCCTGTCTTCCAGCTCAGGGGGCTGAGCATCCTGAAAACAACTGGTCTTACCAGTTGAGGCCAAGAAGGCATTAAGTACTTCAGCCTTTTCCTCAGTCTTTGTCACTATGTTTCGCCTCTTATGCAATGAAAGAATGGAGATGCTGTTAAATAGTTCGGGGCCAAGGCAGAAAACCTGAAAAAAAAAAAACTGAACCCTTCAAGCTGACTGAGACACAATAATTTACAGCCAAGAATTCAGACCACCAAGCCAAAACCTTGTCTTAAGAGATCCAGATGACTTATGCTCTGCTCCCAGATAAACTTTGTAGTGCAAGTATTGAAGCTTGTACAAAAGGAAGAGACTAGGGAGGACTATTAATTCTCCTCTGAAGAGACACAGAACTAGCTTCAAGATGGCAAGCACAACCAAAGCCTCTTGGTATTGTAACAAGATGGGAAAGGCTTGTGCAGAGATCTAAGCAAGTCTCCACACTCAGCAACAGTGCTAGTGGTGTCCAACTATTCTTTCAGCAGCCAGAACAGCATGCCCCTTATACTAGGTCTACATATTGAACTGCAGCCAAGAAAGAAAGCATGAATAGGCTATAATGGAGAAAGTAGTACTGCTAACACTCTAATATTTTTTACAGCCAGCATGGGACTGAAAATAAGACTCTTGCACTTGGGAAATGAAAGTCTTACTGTTTTAACTATTAATGTTGAATCAACAACTGTCAGCTTCCACAGACAATTTCCAGCACAATTATTCTCCAATCCTCAGTATCTATATTGCACCTACATAAGCTGTGGGAGGTGCTTCATATGTCCTTGAAGAAATGCCAGATATTGGTGGCACTCAAATTTTACTATCCCAGATTTCTAATTAGAGCTCAAACTGATAATAACCACTACATATTAGCAGCTCTATCAGAAAAAATCCCAACAATCTGATCCTTTGTGACAGGGGAGAGGTACCACAAGAGTTTGGGGAGTAGAATCAAATATTCCCACACTTTGACTTATCGTTTCAATCACTTTAACTGTGAAACTGCATCTAAGACTAATCATACCATTAAAAGTTTTTCATTAGTTTGTTCATTTGTTTTTAAAAAGCATGTTTTATTTTCACCAGGATCAGTAAAATAATCTGGCCCACTTGGTGATCACAGGATCACGAGAACTGCTGAATTTTCAAAAGCAGAAGGTGTTAAAAGGGAGACGGACAAAACAGAGACAGACTCCCTTTCAGTGGCAGTCTTTCGTTAAACTGCATTAAGTACACTTAACAGTTTGCAATAGCACATGATTTAATTGTGCAGTTAATAGCTTTTTTAAATTGCGAAATAACTAAAAAGTTTAGAACCCTGGCAGAAAGAAGTGATTAAAAACAGAGAAACCACTAGCATTCCAAGCTAGGAATTGCAAATGGACTCTGTGCTTTCCCCATCTTCTGCGATTTATTCAATCCAGTAGAGAAGTGAGTATTTTAGAGTGAAAGAACATGCGTAATTCTTTTTTATGTTATTCCAGACGTACAGTTTAGGGACATCTTCATAAAGTATTAACAGCTTAAATGAAGAAACTGCCAGATAACAAGTTCCATTAGCCTGTTATTAAACTCACTAAGTAAATGAACTAACCATTTAACTGAAACCTTGCTTGAAATTACATTTAATATAGCATTAAGGTTGAGAATGTGTCTTCTATTTAGGGTAAAGCCCTTTCTGTGAATTTTACAAGTACCTCCAAGCAGAGCTTCACACATGCACAAACTCAGAGTTAAATTTCACTGAAATCGAAAGTATGAACATATACTATTTGCCCACTCTACCAGCCTTAACTCCATCTTATATTGAAAAGCTATTAAAATATTTGTATTCCTAGATTAGGTATAACTGATTTTAAAGCTACAGACTTCAGTTGCTCTCCTCAGATTCATAAGGAAACACACTGGCCAGCAGGTTGAGGGAGGTCATCCTCCCCCTCTACTTTGCCCTGGTGATGCCGCATCTGGAGTACTGTGTCTAGTTCTGGGCTCCCCAGTTCAAGAAGGGCAGGGAACTGCTGGAGAGGGCACAGCAGAGGACCACAAAGATGATTACGGGCCTAAAACATCTCTTTTATGAGGAAAGGCTGAGGGACTTGGGTATTTTTAGTCTGGAGAAGAGAAGACTGACGGGGGATCTGATCAACACCTATAAACACTTAAAGGGTGGGTGCCAGAAGGATGGGGCCAGTCTTTTTTCAGTGGTGCCCAGTGACAGGACAAGAGGAAATGGGCACAAACTTGAACACAGGAAGTTCCATCTACACATGAGGAGGAACTTCTTCACTTTGAGGGTGGCAGAGCACTGGAACAGGCTGCCCAGAGAGATGGTGGAGTCTCCATCTCTGGAGACATTCAGAACCCGCCTGGACACGTTCCTGTAAAGCATGCTCTAGATGGACCTGCTTTGGCAGTGGGGGTTGGACTACATGATCTCCAGAGGTCCCTTCCAACTCCTGCAATTCTATGATAATGCAACATTAATACAGTTAAATAAAAGATATTACATAATTCCAATAAATTACAATGGAAAGTGGTACTTTAGTCTTAAGTTCTAGATAAAAGCTATCATGTTCTGGTCAAATGAGATTTCATGGTTCCTTGCACACAATTATATTTGTGGGTTTTTAAAGCTTATTTACCTAAAGAGATAAACACGCTTTCAGCTAACAGAAATTGAAGTGAGTATTAATGAAAATGGTAGTTGTGACAACCTGAAGAAATATTTGAGTCACATTGAATTATATTTTCTGATTCTAACCCTCACTCTATAAACTTCGTATTGTGCTAACACTCATCACATGATGTTGAAAACTAGTCTATTTTTCAAATGCAAACATCTGCTAGAAATGATACAACCTGAAAAAGGGTTTATAATGCAAGTGCCATTGAAATTTCTTAACAGACTTTCTATTAATGCAAAGAGTGAAAAGCCAAAAAGAAGCAGGTTGAGAATCCCTGATCTAAAATGCAGGAAAAGAATAGGATAAGAATTTTTCAAAGAAGGAAACTCCTCCCTTCTTCTCTGCCTTCACCGTGTTCATACAAGTAAACACTCTTTACTCTTTTCAGGGTATTGACAAAACCAGGGCATTTTCACACAAGAGGTATTGCATTCAAGAATAATTGTTTTCCCACAGATTTCATCTCACTGGGACACAGAAGTTCTGAGGCGTTTTTCAGCTCAATCCCTTCACTAAAAAGGCTTTGAATTTTCATTTATTACCAGGTTGTTTCAAAGAGGCTCTACAGTTGAGGGAAGGGAGGCATACAACTTCTAGAGTTGCATTTCATAGGGGCTGAAGATTGTGGCAATGGTCTTGTGGTGTAAAGATCAGTTGCACAGTTCCATGACTTAAATTATTTGGAGTTTAGTATCATCCAAACCCAGGTGATCTCATGACAATTATGTACTACCAGTAAGAAAGGACTGCAACACCATGTGACAACAGTTTAAAACTGCAAAAAAATAACATTCAAATTAGGTGAGATTATCAACAGTATCTGTACTTCGGCTTTAAAACACTAGCTTTAGGCTCAGTTCAGTTCCAACAAACAAGAAAGCCATTTCACAAAATCCTCCAGTATCTTCTCAGTATTCTAACCAGTTTCCTGATTATGATATTGTAACATCCCTGTGAAAAGCCATCCTAGGGCAACTTTGAGACATTATTCTGTAAAAGGACCCATCTTCCAAGTTAGTTTACCTTGTGGTATCAATAGCCTTTGGAGTTGCATGTTTCATACTCAGTAAAACATCTTCATATTTCTTCAAAAAAACTAAATTTTCATGTGGCTAGGGAACCGACAATGAAATTTCACTAGGTTGGAGAAGTTTTATACACAATTCAAAAAAGCTTTCTATATAAAAACCTTCCAATTTGTAAATATAGCGAGCTTGATACTTAAGTTACATAAAGGCACCTACCTACTCAAGCTTCTGAATCAAACCGTAGCATTAATTTAAGGCATTTTCAGTCACAACTCTGTTCTCAGCTTAACTTCCAGCATATATACAATTACGTGATAAATGATACATAAGTCAAGCTTCATTTATAGTTTACTACATCTTTTTCTCTCATATATTCTAAGATTAAATCCCTGCATATCCTTATTTACACAATACCCTTTGTAATCCCAGTGTGGATGTACATGTTTACTCCACTCTTAAAAAAACCATACAACAATTTTCCCATACAATATGAGTATGTAAACTCATATTTTACACGAAAGACTGTTCAAAAACTCCTCAAACCAGTCTTACTGTAGCTTTTAAAAACTTGCTTAGCAAATAACAGTTTTTAATAGAAACTCAAAAATGCAATGAATTAAAAATAGTGAAAAAATTTTAAAAAATCCCAAAATGTTTTTCAAAAGCCTGTACTCATAGAAGTTTCATACTACAGCCTTGAGACAAGAGCATCGCACAGGTGGAAGTATGGGTTTGAGGACCACTGAACATTAAATTTTTCGCAATATATCACAATTACAGCAACATCTGTGCTAAGTAACTTCATACTGAACTAATGTGAAAACTCAGGAAGTATTCAAAAGCTCATTCTCATTTCTATAAGAAGCAGCAACTAAGTCCAGGATTGCTGTCTAAGAATAGGGGCTAAGAGTTAAACATGCTGCAGTAACTAACAACGCTCTGCAACAACCCCAAATTTCCAATTATTGTTGTAACAAAGCCTCACGATATTTTCAGTTACAATTAAGAAAATCAATTGTGGTTTTTAGATCACTTTAATTTATTCAAAACAGCTCCACTCTCCTCAAAATAGAAGTGAGGCATAAAATAGTTTTCTCTTACCACAAAAACATCCTCATTTCAATAGTGTGTAAAGAAGGTATGATAATGAGAGTGCAAAGACACTACAATGTAAAGAACAGATAAAACTAGAAAAATCTGTAGCATAAGAAGAGAGGAAGAACAGAAAATACAAGGAAAAACAAGAAGGGATAAAACAAACATAGCAAAAATAAAGTGGAGAAGGAGCAAAGGTGAAGGGATAAATTAGAGGGAGAAGACACCAACTGCTTCAGGCTAAAAGTTCCTCATTTTTGTTCCCCTCCAGTCCAAAAATTGAAGTAGAATTTGGAGCTTGTATTCAGAAGTTTGGTTAAATGCTTGAGCACCTTAAAGGCTTTTTATGATGGTTAAAGTTTAATCTCAGTTTAAAGTTAATCTATTTAACTATCTGAAGACACAGTAGAAACCATCCCATCACGATAGCAAGCACTTATGAAGCAACTGCCTAGCAAAAGTATTTTTCCATAGGGTTGCACAGTAAGTGAACCATAAGAAAAACAGGTAACTGTTAGTTACTTTGGGGGTGCAACCAAAAGAAGGGTACTACATGCTCTAGGTAGTAGTCACCACCTGCCATGAACGACAAACAAGGTAGGGAGCAACAGGGATCTCACAGATCTTCAGCATGTACAGAACTGTAATGGTTCACAGTGCCCTTCCCTGTCTAGTGTTCCCAATATTCACAATAAGATTAAAACAACCCAACTCCTTTCTCTTTGGAAAAAACATAGACAATTTTAAGAGACAAAGAGAACAAAGGGGTCTTCCCCATTTCCCACACATGCAAACACACTCATAACTTTATTTTCATTTTTTGTTTATGTAGCTTTAGGATTTTTTACTGTTAAAATATTTATCCAACATTTAAACCATATTTGGACTACAGCTCTTGCTCTAGATGTTAGGAGCCTCAAATTTTCAACATATGAAATGACCTGAAATCTTTAAAGAATGCTAACCGTACCTGTATTTAGATTAGCAGTCTGAAAGATGAGGGTCTGTTATCCTCACCAGAAAGTCTGCCCTACTAGCCTGAACATAGTCAATGGACATTAAATCTGGTACTACAGGACTTTTTTCCTTCACTCTAATGCGTAAGTAGGCAAAGGATCTGAAAGCATCTTAAAACATCTGTTGATTTGCTTCAGTGATATTCTCACACCAACAACTGATGATATATTTATTCTGATGGTAAAAGTTGTGATGCAAAAGCACGTGTTGCTACCATTCAGGCCTAAGTTAGCCCTAGTCTTCTTGTCTGGCATTCTTCCAACCATAAACTGGAACAAATGTGTGGATGCACTGTCAACGAGATGGATGATCCAAATTGAATTTTTTTGTATTTACTCTTCCCCATGGTCCTTTAGAGATATGCCATAACGAATCAAGAATTCTACTTGATGTTACAAACAGAACAAATGTACAAGTTCAGACTCAGACCAGAGGTCTGACCTCACATAGGTCTTCTTCAAACAGATGAACAATTCAACAAAGGTTTACTTTTGCAAAGAAGAAGCTAAGGAAGCTTATAAGGCCACATAAGTTACTAAACAGAGAATAATATCCCACAGATAAATGCCTAGAACAGAATTTACGAATATTTTGGCATCCAGGACAGCCCCAAAGTATTGTAAAACAGCATTCATTTCACATTGCTCACACAATTTTCTATGATTAAACATCATTGCAATGGCCAAAATGAAAGCTAGAAATTTTGTAGCTCATAGGCTGATGGGGGTCTGGTACATCTGATAGGTAAATTAAAAATTATTTGCAGTTAGATAGTTGGTATTTAGATTTCTGTGGAAATATTTCAGCATTTCCCTCCAATTAATTTTCCTTTCTGTAAGCCAATGATCTGGACAGATATAAAAACAATTTTAACAACTTATTTGCAACAGATGGCTAGAATGCCTCTTATCCTATATGTAAATAATTAAAAAACCCCTCATCCTGAGTCAATAAGATAAGACAACAGCACTGGATGGAGTACATAGAGACTTTTCTGGTCAAGTTTATGGGAAATCCAGGGGTTACTTTCTTAACATGAGTGATACAGATGTCCTAGAGAACTTGCCTACACAGATTCTACCCACTGCTGCTATTCCACTGCTAGTCTGTCATGGGACTAACAGAAACCACAGCAATACACTTTGCTGAAAAGATAAATGGTGTTTTTATCTACAGACTGTACTTCTCTTTTGCCAGCAGTAAGTACTCGGCAGGCACAAAGCAAAGCAAATCAGGAAATTCACATGGCTGAAGTGTAACCCTCCTTGTCCTTTCAGTTATTCTTCTGCTAGATCAATTCCTTACCCAGACTGCCTTAGAAACACTACCCCTATCACAAGGGAAGGGAGGGAAGGCAGAAAGACAATAATGCTTCCTTTCAGTCACAGAAGAGACTATTACACAGTAATCATAAAAACAGTCTCATGACCAGAAAGTTTTGTTTAGAATTTCAAGTAATCAAATTTCCACAATCAACTTGAGGCCATTTTTTGTTATAAATCCACATTCTAAATTATTCTAAAGTAGTACAGCTGGTAGGAAAAAATAAAACTAGTATTACAGTAAAATTTTATGCCCCAAATGTTTCACCAAATATCTTCAAATAAGTGAATTTAATATTAAACATTAACACCTCCTCATGTATATCTAAAAGAAACCTCGTCAGAGAGTATCACACTGACAAAAAAGGAAACAGTAACTGAATCCAGAACCCTTGAATTCAGACTAAGGATTCTGACAGTTACGCTAAGAATGGAAAAAATTAGTATAACACATAACTTCACTGTACACTAGTTTTCCTGAATTTAATCTTTTGATCTTATTAGCCATATCAGGCTCAAGGAAATCTACCATTCTGTATGGTTTCACACTTGCATCTGAAGAGGACAGCAAAATGGAAGCTGAAAATTAAATGACTGCTTTTGACCTCTGGGGAAGAAAATTCTCTGGCCTTATAATCATTTTCGGGCAGGGGAGTGAAGCAGAGGGGAGAAGAAAAAAAAAAAAAATAAATCAGCAAAGCTATCATCTGGTAGAACCACAAAGCACAAATATCTACAATGAAACTTCAGTGAGGTCTACAATGTACACATTATGTACAATACATAACACATCTTGATTAATTTTATTCTAAAAGATTGAATGCTATTCTCAGTATTTCTTAAACGTGTTTGACTATCTATATCTTTTTACCCATTTTCTTATTGAAGGAAAGCATAATAAAGTTTTAAATCCTCTACAGAGAGGCTGAGAAGGGGGGAAAGTTGTACCCAGGTTCATTCATTATTACATGTATGATTTACATACAGAATATTTTTAAAGTACTTTAGCTTATTTCATTTTTATCACTTTATCGAGGTAATTCTCCTAGTTAACAGGAGGCTACCAACCTGAATCAACATTCAATCTTAATTGAACACCAAGCCAGTTTATTTCTATAAACTGCAATTGCCTAAAAGGAAGCTGAGCAGCCCTGAGAGCCCTGTTTTTTTGCAAGACTACAACTCCATTTCACTCTCTACAATGACCATCAAAACTTCTGACTTTAGGGATGGCTGAACAGCTTGAAAATCAGCTCCTGAACTGCTAGAGTGCAAATCAACGCCTTCATGGAAACCAACAGCAACTTTATTCTAAACATCTTCATGCATCATGCTGCAAGCTGTAATGGTTCAGGAGCTGTCTGCAAACAACTCAGCAGTCCCAACAACTCCTGTGACAAGGGCAGGGCAAAACATTTAAGCTGGGATACATTACAGTGTTATCTGCCATCAAATATGTCACTTCCCAGAAAATTGTTGAAATTATTCTTCTCAGTTAGTCCCGAGCAGGTTTTTTTTTCACTCCAGAATGAGCGTTCTTGCTCTCATTCCAGTTAATACATGTTAAAGCTGAATACAGTTCACATGGAAAAAAGGTTATTCGGAAACTGCTATTCACGTGTAACTACTTCAAAAGCACCCTCTAAATACTTCAAGACAAATAGGGTAAACCAAGGACATTATTCCTCACAGCATTTATGATCAGAATTTAAAAAAAAATCTACCCTTCAGATAAGCTAAAAACAGGGATACAAAACTTGGCATTCTTGGCTACTGGGTAATTCAATTAAAGTTTTGCAACAATTTTACACATATTGCTCAAAACAGGATTTTCCTTCATAACTGGTACATATTCCATTATTTTTTTCCAGGTTTCTAAGTGCACAAGAAGTCAGTTCAAAACATTACACCATTACTTGTTGGGAATTAGCTCAAATTGAACAAAAGCAGCATATATTTCTCAAAAAGTGAGGTAAATTTTAGTGAATAAAAATGCAAATATGCATTTTAGCAGCCTTGAATTTATTAATCTGATAGGTTTAATTTCCATTTTCCTGCATCAGCTTTATTTATAAAGTGTCGTGCCCTATAAATATGCTGTTATTTTCTATAGTCAAGCACCCTCTTAACAAATCTTCTCATTAATATGTAAATTTAAAGTCAATCGGTCTTCTTCCTGACAGCGCCATGAATTCCTAGTGCACTGTATAATCGGCTTTGACTTGGCATCCACTATTTATCATCAAAGATGTCAGTTAGAAAAATTATGGAAAACACACTGCAATTGATATGACTGCAATCTACTTTGTCAACACTTAATTGTTCCTCAAATCATACATTTACATATAAACAGCCTAAATACTGATCCATAATGATGCAAATAAACTAAATTAAAAATCTCTTCTACTGCACAAGATGCCCTGTTGTATGATGAGTTCATTTAAGAATCTATTGACAAAGGCATGCTTTTCAACTAGCCCCAGAAAAAAATTCTGTTAATTTAATTGCTGAGTAGGTAGACAAACTAAATTTTGCACTGAAGCTCATGAAAGTGGAAACAAAGTGTTATTAATACTATACCACTGATGACCAATTTTAGGTTGACACAGGCAGTATTGTTACACAAACCTTTTACATTCCTAGAGCAGAAGCCACAGCAACAATTAACATCCATCCGGTTTCAGTGAAAGAGTACATTAGTCTTAAAGACTATGTCATCCCATCAAGACGTTCAACCTCTCAAAGGTCATCCTCCTCTTCTATGCTTCCTTTGTTCAATCACAGACTAAAACTGACCTAAACCAGTTGCAAAACTGTAGATTTAGGCAAAGCAAATTACTGATTTTGATTCTTTCTAAAGGTCAGAGAGAAGAATGCAAGTTACTCTCTTTCAACAAGCAACACATAATAAACACTCTGCCTCAAGGATGTTAGGAAAACATATTACTTAAGTGTCTCATTATGTAAAAATACTTTCCCCATTGTAACCAATTTTCTAGAAAGATGTGTTCTTACAAAGATTTTAATTTTCATCTGAAAGAAAAAAGGATTTTTCAGAACCCAACTGGTAGTGCAAAAATACGATACTGCTTCAGACATTTTTGCTATGTTTCTGGTTTTTTATTCGTTTTATCTCCTGCTTATTTAAGAAGTGAATATACTTATAAACTAAGTCAGTCTGAAATTAGCTGCTGGTCCAAATATATCTCCTTAAAATTATTTTCACATAACAAATTATACATATATTAACATAGAATGTCACTGTATTTCAAACTGATTCCCAGGCAAAAGGTACTAACAGGCAGAATTTGAAAGAACTCAGTGATATCTGGCATCATTCTGTATTCCAATGCTGAAAAAAAGAAACCTTTAAAAAATGGTTAATATGGTAATTACAAACCACAATAATCTGCCCTAAAATAACAATGCCTGATCAGAAGTGTTAAGACACATTAGCTGAGCTATAGCAGAACTACTTCAGACTAAAGAAATACAGAGGAATTAAAAAAAATAAACCCAGATGATTAAACTTCCTCTAAGATTCTGAGATCATCTTATTAAAAGTAGGTACACCAAACATCCCTTTATGCAACTGTACAAAATCCATCTCCAGCCACTGCTATAAAACATATGTATCAATGAATATGTACAACTTTAAACAAGAATTAGTTTCAAATTAAATGGTAAAACTTAACAGTAGTAACATCCCCAAGACTGTAATAAATGCAAACAACTGCGGAGCTGTGGAGCAATTTTATACAGTTCTTTGCAGAATTATTGTCTTCTAATTTAAATTGATATTCAGAGTTAAATCCCTATTGAAACTAATATTAATAGCATCAATTTCTTGAGCTGTCTATTTGTTTGTTGTTAGAAGTGATGGGATTTGTATTTTGAATATCCCTTTTAATAACTTCAAGTAAGAGTAAACTCATATTTACATAATATACACGAAAATACCAAAACATTTTTTACATTGCACAGTTCAAAAACACATACTCGAGCCTCCACGCAGAGCCTCAGCACATTAACAAAGCCTAGACAAGCAATGCAATGTTCACAATTCTGTGACACTGGGTATTCATATCTACAAAGAAAGTAGATTCTATCCAGTGTCAGGACAGAATGGCAAACCTTTCTAGCTTTGACTCACATAAAATCTCCTAGAGCAAAGAGCCACGTTGCTCAAAGAAAAAGCACTCTCTCTACTGCCCATAGGATGTGCCCAGGGTAAATCAGAACAGGTTATAGCCTGGAAGGAAAACTCTCATGCTCAGAAGAAGGGTGGATGCCTTGTATTAGTGAAGCCTTAGAGAGCTAAGACTTACGCATTTGATTTCTATTTTTATTAGAGTTTGCATAAAAATGCATCTTAAAAGACTAAGTATATCCAACAATCAAAATAATTTAGAATGTAAGCACACAATAGTAATTTTAAAAGTCACAAACTTACCTTCCATGGGCTTACAAACTGCGTACGTGCATATCGAGTTAACATGTGGATTATAACAACTTGACCCCACTCTTCCACGTCAACCAACAAGTTACAGAGCTTTCGGTAGTTCTTGTGAATCAGATCAATTCTATCCGGACACACTTCCTCAAATGCCATCACAACGCTCCCAGCTACCAGCTAGAAAACAAAATATAGACCAGAAGTTCAGTGTCCCTTCTACAGTTCAACCACAAGTGAGAACCAGAATTAATACCAGCCATTCTCAGCAATTTCAAATTGTTTCTATTCAGTGAAAAGAAGCAACAACAAAAAACCTTAAGCCCACAGAAATGGCATCTTATTTAAAATAGAATTGAGGTAAGTTTATTAGAACAGAGAAAACATTTACTGTTTCTATTACATACATAAATCTTAGCTCCCAGCCCTGAAGACACAGTGCAATGTAAGCATAATTTTTTTCCTTATAGTTTCCAAATAAATTATCAGAGAACTTGCAATTAACTCAGAAATAACAGGAAACAACAAGAACTATAATATAGTGAAATGCCCGACAAGGTCTCTTGGAATTCTCTTATCAACACTGGTGGGATCAAACTAAAGAGAAGCTGCAGTAAGTTTCCCAGCACTACTGGGATCCAAACTTCTCTCTTAATATGGCCAAATTAACCATCATAAGAAATTTTGTATTAAGAGTTTCATGAATACACTTTCCAAAAAAGGCATAAAAATCAGCAATACAATACAGAGCTACATGAATACTTTTCCTCCAAGAATACAAGCAGAATTTCTGCATGGTGTTCAGCACTTCCTTATCAGTTCCAAAATTGCAGGAATGGATCATTTATGCCTTGCTATGTCCTCACATGTTTTTTTGCCTTTACTAGAAATAAATCTTTATATATATACAAAGATCCTTATACTCACAATGATTATAAAAATAGCTTTGTTTTCATGAGAAAATTAAATAGATTCTCAACATTCTAACACTTCAAAGCTTATCAAAACCTTCTGACAGGGTATTTTCATTTAAAAATAAAGAAAGGAAACATATATTGGGGTTCCTGCTAAAATTCTGGCAGCAGGTTACTTTAACTGTGGGAAAACCATAAAAGCTGACCATGCATTATAAGGACATGTCATTGTGTGCCTGGAATTACTGTTCTTCTTCTTCTAATTGCTTTAATTAAGATTTGTTTTGTGTCAGAGTACATGTTAAGTCAAATAACTAAAATGATGAGACTTTATATGAAGCAGCTGATATGTATGCAGTTAGCATGCATGCAGTATAGCCTTCTGGCAGCAAATTAATGTCATATTCTGTCTGAGCACTGGGGATCTGCATTTCAACCTCTAAAATTTCCCCAATGACTTAAAGTAAGCAATTAAATAGAAGTGCAGTTTATTGAAATGGTACTTTTTGAGAAATATTAAATACAATGATATTCATATGTTACATTTTTCTCCCTGTATTTGGCTGACATTTGGTTTATTAGTATGCGCCCAACATTACAATTGAAAGAAAACAGCTCAGAATATAGTCGTGCTATTATGCTAAACAAGTTTCAGGCTCTGTGGGGACTTTGTGAATTACCAATAAGAATAAACGTGAAGTTGCATTTATTGTCTCCAGGCCTGTCCACATACTGGTAACTGCTGGTCCCAGCAAGTATACAACTCATTCCAGGAAGCAAAATTTTATTATTTGCTAGAGCTAAATAAAACACACTTTACATCTAAAATAATTTGCTATTTTTTGCTGCATCACAAAAACAATAGATTTTTCTTTTAATGTTGTTGTACTAAACTTTCTTCTTAATACCATGTTGCAGTAACTATTCTGTAATTAAAAACTGCTGTAAGTTGATGTTTAGGTGTGGATTCAAAGCTCAGAAGAAGACAGCACCTAACTCCAGACAAATCACTACCAGTCCTTAGTAGCTACTCAGTTAGGCTAGATGAAGTTAAGGATGGAAGATAGAAAGAGAGGGTGGGAAGAGTTCTATGTTAGAACTCGCTTGCAGCAAAGTAATTTTATCAGGATGCAAACCTCTGAACTACAGTTAAGGCCAGCTTGCAGAGGACAGTGAGATGGACCTGAAGTTTTAGAAGAAAGGGATGGCATTTTTAGACCACAGAGACTTTTTTCAGTCACTGTCCCATAGACTTTCCAATGGATATTCTACTCCTCCACACTACAAGACAGTATAGGGTCTCTTTGACAGGCTTGACATAAAAAGGGAGAAAAGGAGGGAGGAAAGGAGGTGGGGGAGAGAGAGAATGACACACAGATTGATTTATGACAATAAGAATAGTCACAGCCTAATATTCAAAAATACCCTTTTAGGTTCACAGGTGAAGGACGACACAGATGCTGCTGTCTGACTGTAGTTCTGGCATGGATACCCTTGCCTTTTACTGCTACTAGTACTCCACACACATTTTGCTGTATTTCTCTTTCATTTGGGTATGATATAGTTTGAAAGCTTACATAAAATAATACATATAACACTAGTTTAGATCTTTCAAAACTGAACATGTATCCCATGAAAAATGCTGGCTTTTAAAAAGTTCACTTCCTGTGAGTAAAACACACCAATTCGATAAAAAGAAATAGTCATACTGAAATACAGGGATTCTAAATAATTACTTATTTCAATTCACAGTCACCTACTCAAGTTTACAATGAGAATGTTGTCACTTGTGAATGCTTAAAAGATATTAAAAAAAATTTGAACATACAGTATGAGGTGCACTGGATGAAAAAGCATTTTATTCCCATGGCGAGTCCCTAGATTTACAAATTAATACAGGAATTGCCATACATCATAACACTATTTAAGATCATGCCCCTCTCCCCATTATTGCATTTTCCAAAATTAGGCTTTTCATTTGAAAGAGGGGAGGAGAGGAGAAGTGAGAGTGTAAGACAGATTGAAAATGCACTGGTAACAAGAGGATTTATTTGAGAAAATTTCCTAATGCTTTCTTAATAAGAGATTATTTTCTAGTTGACACTGTTTCCCCTATAGAATGATCCTACTATACATCTAAACATCAGAGAAGCAGCTAATAATCTTTGTTTATTAAATGCTCAACATTCCATAAAAATATTTAGAATTAAAACAAAATGATCCAATCAGAATATAAAACCAAAAAATATCGGTTTCCAAAAAACAGTCAGTTAATTTCCATCTTACTGTGTCAATAGTAGCTTTTTGTATAAGGAGAAAATATAAATCACTTCAACAAAACCTGCAATGAGCTCATCAAATTCAAATGCTGCTTTCCATTTATGTATTTTTTATATTAAAGCAATAAACATGGTTCATTTGTCTTCCACTGGTTGCCACGTTTTTCTGTGCTGTTGCTATGAACTTCAGCCATTAGCTGTGCTCCAAGGTAAACTACATGAACCATCAACAAAAGTGACACCCAATCTATGGAGTTCATATTTTCTCCAGATTATCTATGCTAGTTGACAAGCTGGTAATGAAAAAAATCACACTAAGCAAATGGTTCCTCTAATAACAATAAATTTTCTATAAAATTATGAAGGGTACAAAACGTTTCCTTGCATCTATTTTGTCATGAATTCTAATTAACGCTGCAAAAACCTGAGAGTGCTGGGTCATCACAAGAAGTGCATCGAGGTTTGATTGATAATACAGTGCAAGTTGGCCTACGCTGCCAAGATTCCTCTCTCTTAAATTAATGGCCACCCCACCTGCCCTAATCATACAGCCCAAATGATATTCCCCTTCTTATTTCAATTTTCTGGAGGTAAGGAAACTGGAAAAGATCAGTCATTTATCTTCTAATAGCTGGATAATAGATCTATCACAATAAAACATCTGCACAAACTCAGTAATATTTTTCCACAAAAGTGAAGCTTTTACCAACATGAAATCAATAAGTTAAGAAAATGTTGTCTTATCCACACATTTGGGTTCTAAACTTAACCATTAACTTATTAACAGAAGGCTATTGTTGAAAAGTAGAGTCTAGCTTTCTCTCCCCATTATCCCCAAATACACTGCTTTAGTTTTAAAGATGAAGATCTTCATTGCAAAGCCATCACCAATTCCTAGAATCATTTTTTAATCTAAAGGGTCTCACTTCACAAGAATCTGTGCTTCATCTAGTACCATGCAGTCTGCAAAAGAAATCTCAATACTCATGGGTTTGTATATTCTTTTCACCCCCAAACAGAATTCATACTAAGTTGCATCTTTTATATTTAGGAGCAAATTATCACATCACAACAGAATAATACATTTATTTAAATATTAGAAGTAGTTTAATGTTATTAAAATATCCTCATGAAAGGAAAAAAATATTATTTTAGCAGAGGCTAAAGAAAAATTTAGCCTATTTTAGAAAAGAGTGTAAATCCTAATTAGCAATGAATCGATTCCATGCCATTAGCTAATTTACTGTCAGTCTTAACACAAAACTTGCCTCTATCCCTTCCTGTATTATTCACAACAGAGGTTTCTGGGGACAGAACACCAGGAGTACATACTTGGGAATCAATGAACATCTCAAAGTCAGGCCAACATGTTTTGAAATTTCCCTCTAACATTCTTCTGTCTTAGAAGAGTTCAAAAGCAGTGCTGCACTCTGCGTACTACCTGGTCCCAAAACAGGAGCTATAATAGCAACAGCTATGATACAGCACAAAATACATATGGCCACATACTACCCCAGTTCTGTCTGACTGGGGCTGAAAAAAATTCATTTTATCATGCAGCACATGCATTTATATTTCCACACAACCATCATAAACATTCCTTATAACAGAGGTATCTACCCAAACAAAATAAAAACAGATCAAAGTTAAAGACAGAAACCTGTAAAAAATTTGGACATTTTTAATAAGCCCTGTATCCATGTAACTACATCCCAGCTACAGGTCTACATTCTGCCTTTTCTTTTTAGATGCAGCTTTAGAAACAGTTAGGGATACTCAGTTTGGACTACTAGTTTGGACTGAAAAATGCAAATCAGAAGTTCTTGTCATTTTACAGGTTTGGACAACGGATATGATTCCTTTTCAATATCAACATAGATTTTTTTTTTAATCTGCTATAACTCAGGTTTCATTAATGAACTTGATTTTTATTGTTGTTTACACAATCAGATTTGTAAAATACACAGGTTACAAACACAAGGTAGTCCTACAGTCCTTCACAGTATGGCAAAAGCAATTTCAGCAACTGTTGTGGTTTCAGTAGTGATAGCTGCTAATAAAAAAAGTTAACTCTATGTTTTATAGTGCTACGTTTGGGATTGGGATGTGAAATACTTTTGACAGCGCACTGGTGTTTTTAGTTGTTGCCAGGCAGTCAAGGCCTTTTCGGCTTCTCACACCACCTTGCCAGTGAGCAGGCTGGGGGTGCACAAGGATTTGGGAGGGGACACAGCTGGGACAGCTGACCCCAACTGACCACAGGGATATTCCATACCATATGATGTCATGCTCAGCATATAAAGCTGGGGGCAGAAGGAAGGAGGGGAGTGTTCGGAGTGATGGCGTTTGTCTTCCCAAGTAACTGTTGTATGTGATGGAGCCCTGCTTTCCTGGGGATGGCCAAACCCTGCCTGCCCACGGGAAGCAGTGAATGAATTCCTTGTTTCGCTTTGCTTCGGTGTGCAGCTTTTGCTTTACCCATTAAACTTTGTGTCAACTCACAAGTTTTCCCACTTTTACTTTTCTGATTCTCTCCCCAGTCCCAACCCGTGTGTGAGGAGTGGGTAGAGTGAGTGAGTGGCTGCGTGGTCCTATCTGCCAACTGGGGTTAAATCACAACAGCAACAAATCCTGCCTTAAACCCTATGCCCCAAACCTAGATCATCAGGCTTGTTAAGTGAATGGAAAAAAACAGAATTACAGTGAAGTGATACAGAATCAACTAAAAAGAAAAAGGAAACTATTTTCATCTCAAATACCCAATTATACCTTCACACATGACTACGTGACTAGCTATATTACCTTCTGAGAAAATCATTTTAGCACAAAATACACACATGCTGTTCGCCTCCTTTCTACATAAAATCATGATAATTGCTCAATTACCTAGAATTACTAGAAAAATAAAAGGATCAGGCATTCACACTCTTGTATCTGCTCAAAGTCTGGGCTACTTTTTTCTGAAAAGCAGGGTAAAAACAAAACTAGGAGTTTCTTAAGTCTCTATAATAAAAATATTTGTAGACATCTGATCTGTTTAAAAATTAAATAACCTGGCAGAAAATCACAGCTTTGTTGACACACTCTAATTCCCAGTTAGCTACCCTTCAGGGTATGTTAACGATGGTTTGCACTTAATAATTTTGCATCTTAGATTAACTGAGAGCTTGGATTTTAATTGAATCTTCATGTTAAGTCACTTAAGGAGGATAGTGATCTTTCATTTATCTCACCAGAAATTTTAATGAAGTGCTGGGTTAAGGTTAGACCTCATCTTATTTTAAGTTTTGCTTACCTCAGCTTATATTAAAATTTACTACTGATTGAGACCTAAAAAATGAACACATTTTGTGCAGTCTGATAAAATGGCTTAATTTTACTGTAGTAAAATTCCCATCCACACAGTTTCTTGCTATTTCAAATGTAAAATGACTGACTAATTTAAATACATTGTGACTTTTCTGTGCAACATAAAGTGCATTAATAATCCACAGTAGCATGTCCTCTCTGAAAAAAATTTTCCAGTTTCCATGAATTTAGAAGCATCTAAGTAGCTATTCTGTCCCACTTTAATGTAGATATTATGTCAGCAACTTTCAAAAACACTGCTTGACAACAAATGGTTACAGAAAATAAACAAATTATGAGTAAAAATTTACACTTTATTGAAGTGAACTCTCAAACATCTCTAAAACATGTCTAAAACAAATGGAGTAAGAACAAAAAACAAACAAACAAAAAAAAAATCACATGGTAGATCTTCCCACAACATTATATACAATGCATTATGGTTTGTCTGAGGATTATCAGCCCTTCAGAAATGCCAGAACTAAACTGACATTTCCATCAAGGGAAAAAAAGGTGGACAACCACTGATGGTCAACAATTCTTGAAGTCACTAAGATGCTCCCACTCTGGTAAAGACACAATTTAATGAAACCACCATCACTTTCCCAGTGAACTGATCTGCCAACATTAGATTAAAACTATCACAAGATTACAACTAATGTTGATGTAAGGGAACAGCTTCTGTGCATTCACTTAAGGTGAAGCTTTCCATGCCAGACTGGTCTTCCCAAAGCTATCAAGGACTAAAGACAGATCGATCCACTTTAGATCACAACCAGCTGTGGAGTCTGGGATGAAAGAGCACATATTAAAACTTTATTTTGATTCATAGAGTCCTGAAAAGAGATTTGTATAGTTCCTTTTTTGGCATAATAATTCTTCATATCACACCCTGAAAAAGTTAAAACTGAGCTGCATTCAGATCTTCCTAAGGGAACAGACCAAGAGGAATCAGAGGGAGAAAAAAGTTGCAGCAGCTAACCATATTATGTCTCTGAAGAGGTCCAGAAGACCCAATTCTAGACTATCATTCTTAGCTTCCTGAATGTGCTGACAACATTGCATAATGTCGTCTATTGCTTCAGCCAGTATTTTTATAAATACAGTGTCCATTTTTCACTGTCACAGAAGCAATGGAATTGCAGCACATACTAAGCAATGAGCATTAATTCCCTTATAAGTAACTCCAAATGGCAGGGTCAGTGTGCTGGGGAAAAAGAAGATCCAAACCTACACCACGCTTTTTTCCTCTAACATTTTGTTAAAGTAAGTGTGTACATTACTAGTTGTTGCATAGCTTGCCATTTACCATAAGCAATAAGAACTAGGAAACAGAGTGAAAACTCCTGGATTTTATTTTTCTGCCATCAGCAGTTAAAAGAAACAAAGATGGCTTCTCAGACCTTTATGCCTCCACAGGTATAAAGAATCTAATCTCACTTTCATAGATTGCACGCACACCAAGAGCATGAACCACAAAACGAAAATACACAAAGAACCACTGGGGGGCAACTCCACAGCAGCACAAAGGCCTCTGACAAATGAGTACAGGTCAAGCATAGATGCAGTCAGGAGAACTAACTAGATGATTTACTGTCTGTTGAGCCATTAAGCTCTGACACTCTCCTTCAGTAACCCTTCAGAGGAAGTTGCAAGATGTCTTTTAGAGAGCAGCACCATTTATGTCCTGAACACCTGGACTGTACTAGAACAACAGATGATACATTCCTGTGTCTTAGAAAAACACTTGGCAAATAGGAGATGAAGCATCACACTATCTGGTACCTAGTAACACTTTACTCAAAAAAGGATTACATTCACTAAATTAATAATCTCAACAAGAACAACAAGAGAATGTTTTAATTTACAACTCTTTTTTTTCTATTTGAAGACTCCTTGCTCAATTACCTTTCTGGCTTAGACTTGTGAAACTTATTTGCAGGGTGCAGGAAATAAAATAAAGTGCGTGACCATTTTGAGACATCCAGGAGTTCATACAGAAAACCTGTACCTATATAGGACAGGCAAACAGGAGTGTTAAATTTACAGAAATTGTTCCAGGATGTTTGTTTTACTTACCAGATTGGAAGTGGGGATATTTGCAAGAACAAACAAGCATACAGCAAGTACCGTTGTTTAACAGTTGTACACACTACAAGGCAGACTGACTTCAACAGGCATACTGTGCATCATACTGTAAGAATAAATTACTTCTGTATCACAAACAAATTGAAATGACCTAGCTAATTTCCCAATGAAAAAGTGTTTACTTGTAGTCATATAATTATATAACTTTCATTTTCAAAATTAAGTTTAAAGAAGCATACACAAAAAGATGCTAACAAATCAGATGATGAATACCCATGATGCAAGTACAATTACCAGCCTTATTAAAGGAGATGGTCACTATTACAGTCATAGTATAATGCATAAATACATGATGATACTTCTATCTAAAAACATATGAAAACATATCAGCAAGGGTTAGGAAAGAATATCATGTACTGCTGAATGACAGCTTCAGGAGTGAACTCTTTAAAAATATGTGCATACGTAATAGAATACTGTTTCTTACCGTACTTCTGTCCTTCAAAAGCTTTTCTATCACTTCAATTAACATTTCCTTTTGCTCTGGATCAAGACTAGAAGGAAAAATAAAATTGTTTTTACTCATTTGGTCAGACATACCCGAAATGAAAAGATGTTAAGTTTGTTCACCTTTAAACATAAGCTGGGAACAAAAAGCATTGAAGAAACCACTTCCAGAAAAAACAAGTATTCCAAAGAACTGATTGTAAAATAACTGGACTGAAAATAAAGTTAATCATGGAATATAGAACTGAATTGAAGGAGTATGAAATTAAATTTTAAAGATTAATTTTATGTTACTACTTATGTGTGTTCTGTAAGAATCTTAATACTTAAACTCATAAAAATTTTAGGATTTAAGAAACATTAAGACAAGCCAACCCATTAGGGAGAACTTGACTGAGCTTCAGATGTTAAGTCACAAGGATCTCACTGCTTCTGCAGAAGGAAATTTCAGCATGAATGAATTCAGCAGTGAATGAACACACTACAAAGCAGCATCAAACCCTTATTATCAAATTATAAATATAAAGCTTCAAGCAAGACACTTAGTTAAGTTCACTAATTTTAGTCAGAAGTACTGGAACTCAAAAATTTGGACATTGTATTTAAGTGTACCTATACAAAGTAGGTGTGAAAGCTGATGAAAAATAGACTGCTTGAAGTCCTACATAAATAGTAAAAACAGAAAAAACGAGTTGCAAACAACAATCTTCGTATTGTCCTTTTCACATTCAAACAGCAGAGAAAAATTTGCCACAAACATTTATTATTGTCAAGCTTGCATCTTAGGTAGGTAAGCACCAACTTTTCATTCCAGCCTGCTGCTTCATCATGGATATATAAAGGACGGAAGACTTCAAAACCAAGGAAGAAGAAAATACAAAGAGAAAGCAGGTACAAAGAGCCATACAGATGTGTAGTCCTATGCCTTTGAAAAGTAATTTCAACATGGATACAATTAGGGATAAGTAAGGAAGTATATAGTCATTATTGTACATTTCAGTTTTAATTTTGAGTGATGAACTGCCCTAAGGCACAGTATATCCTTCCCAGCTACAGATTCACACAGTATCTAGCTGCATACTACTTTGCTAAGGCTAATACCTAGCAATACAAGAACATGCTTCAGTGTCTAACACAACTTTGTTACAAGCCACCATCAGCATAAGCAAAGCAACAGCACATTGTTCCACAAGTACTTTTACAATTACTTTTTGTTCCAACTTCTATTTTTGTTAAAAAAATTTACTAGATCTTCTGTCAAGGACCAAAACCTTCAGAGGAATAGCCATAAGTCTAATAAAGCTTATTTCGAATTTTCAAAAACGGGATAAAATTTAAAAAGAGAGAAAGAAGTATTTATAACTAAGAAACTTTGAAAAATACCACTTTTGTTATGTGATCAAGAAAACCTTCAGGAAGGACTCCAAAACCTGAATTCACATTCCTCCCCCTCCTCTTTCCTGATGTTTTTGATAAAGAAGGCAGCATTCTTGGAGAGAAAATAAGAGAACGGGCTAAAGAGCTCAGAGTGATCTGCTCCCATTATGGTATCTACCAGTAATAGTAGAATCTATTACTGGTACTATCAAATACAAGTAACGGAATCTATTAATATTAGTGATAGGGCTTTTAAGAAGTAATTTTCCAAATTTCACTGCAAGAAGGTGCAAGTACACAGTAGAGTTTTCTATTGATAGACAGAAGATACTAATAGCTTTGAAATGCATTCTAAGTGAAATAAGCAAGAGGTCTGACATTTTCAATGATAAAATTACTTCAATGTACCTAGCAATGTTGATTGCACTGGGCAGAAATGTTGCTGTTCACACTATGCCTGAAATCTTTTCTGTTTGATATGTAAGCTTCCTGCTGTTAGGATTGATTGAACCACTAATGAACAAGCTCTTCTAGGTCAGACATCCATCCAAACACCATGACACTAAATGCAAGGAAGATTGGAGTATCGAACCTCCATCCAGAAGTCTGACTGGAGCACTAACTGAACAACTGGACTATCAAACAAGTAGAGAAGTCATGGAAACCAAAAAGCAAGTGAGCATATAGGCACTATTAGAATAAACAGTTACTACTTCTTACTCAAATGCTCACAGAAAATGGAGTAATTAGATTTAGGAGAGCATATAAACTGTTGACTGATCTTCACATCAAAAATCCATCCCTTCCAGAATTTCAACTTCAAAGAGAGTCTTCTGAAACTACTTGCTCATCACATATAGTCCAAAAGACAGCCTTGCCACGAGTATATGATCTGCATCACTGAGTTGTGGAGGTACCAGTCATGATCCTTGTTGAAACATCTGCTGAGACTGCCTGTTAAAGACTTATTTGCAGGCAAGCCAACTGCACCTGCCTGTGGACAGGTAAATTTGACAGCCTCTTCACCAGTTCCCATTACTGCTGCTTCTTCAAGTGATCCAGAAGGCTATACTCTCTCTCCTTGGTTCCTGAAGTAAATCAGTGCCATGAGATATGGCATTTGTATAAGTAAATTTTGAAAATGTGACAATAATAGTTCACATGCTTTCTATAAGCAGTTCCCAAATCCTGCTACCAAGAACACAATTGCTAGTTACAACTCCACTCACAAGTAACCATGAAGCTTATTTTAGTCCAGGTAAGGTCAAATTTGCAGCTACTGCAGCTTGAAAACTTGCATTGTGATGCCTAGAATGTTCACACGAAGTGAAAACTTGTGAAGGACGTACAGGCCCTCAAAAGGATTTAGGAAACCTTTATAGAACATCAGTTCCATTAGTTTTCCTTTGCTATCTGAGCTGGATGTCCATTTTACCACCAGTCAGGAATTCATGGAAACTAGAAAGGAGTTAGGCCAGTTTCTCCAGATTGTGCTGCTGTATTTTTTACCATAAAAACATACCTTTTTATGGTATTTGCAAGATTTAAAAATATTGCTACTACCATCATATAAGCATAGGATATCATATGAACCAGAGATAAGAAAAAATACAAATTGTATTTGAAGGTGCAATCATACCTGGAGACTGGATGAAAGACAGATAAAACATCTTTTAGTAATCAAGTTAGATTTCAGCATCTTCCAGTTTTGCACCAATCAGCTCTTTAATCTAGACTAGTAAAATAAAGTTTGTGATGAAGAGAAGAAATGGAAGCGTCAATTTAATTTAAAATTCCATGGAGTAGCGTGCTGTCCAGATACTGCTGCGCCTTGCTGGCACTAACAGACCATTACTGCCAAACTCCTCAGAATAGTTTTGATACTATCAGGAAATCAAAGGACATTCTGTGTATGAGAGTAATTCAGGCCAAAAAGTCTTTTGTGTGCTGGAACCAGATGCTAATAAAAAATAAACTACTCAAATAGCAGGAAGGGACTTAAAATCCATTCCCTCTTGTTACATTACGTGATAAAAGGCTTGGCTGCACGCAGAGGAGTACAGAGGTGGGGGAAACTCCAGTAACATCCTGACCCAGGAACTCCCAGGGCCATCACGTGAG
Organism: Limosa lapponica baueri; assembly: GCA_002844005.1. NCBI lineage: Eukaryota > Metazoa > Chordata > Aves > Charadriiformes > Scolopacidae > Limosa > Limosa lapponica. Next base: position 412,984 of record KZ505943.1, on the reverse strand, counting down.
AGTACTCAGCACAATAAGGAAAAAATAAATAAATTAACAAATCACTGGAAGGTAGGAGACCCTGACCAGGAGATCTGCCATGAAAAAGCCATCAGCCTTATGGTCCTGCAATGAACCTATCATGACTGAGAGAGTCTCTCCAGAGCACCTTTCAGACTTAGGGGTGTTACTAGCTACAGGGCTATGAGACTTAATATGCAATGCCAGAAAGAGGATTTCAGGATTGTACAAGACTTACTATGAGATGTTTGAGAGAAATGAAAGGCAGGGGAAGTGAGAGATCTAGACGATTTCAAGAGAAACAAGCACAGGCAAACAGAGGGATAAGTACAAAAAAGGAGCCAGTTGTATGTAAATACTTTGGTGTTCAGCATGTTTGTCTGGCCACAGTGCTCTGCACCTGATTGACCACAGTCTGTTCCGTCTTCTCATTAAACTCCAACTATTTTCCTGGGTGAGGCAGTCTCTACTCTGCGTGCACATGTGATATGGAGGCCTAAGCAGCTGGAGTCAGGCCATGGGCTTTAAGGACCCATATAACACCAGTACCAGCAACTATAGCAAGTATGTATGTCAGTGTGTGATTGCTAGAGAATATCAAGCCAGATTAGGTATTTTAGGAAGCCAGGTATTGAAGTGGAGCCGTAGGTCTGGGCTGAACATGTGTGTGCATCTCTGAGTGAGATAACTAGAGATTTTGGCACCAGAGCAACCAGGGCACCCAGGCTAACTACTAGAGAGACTGTAAGGTGTGCAGGTTGACTGAGATAACCATTTGTGTGTCTCAGTCTCTCTGTTTTCTCTACTCTTCTCCTCCACCCAGTGAGAGACAACCCGAGATGAGAAGATACAAGGGCCAGCTACTGCATAGTCTGAGTGTCTAAACCCAGCTACTGTGGGATTCACAGTGTTCGAGTGAAAGGGTGGGGGCACGTGTGTTTCTGACTGAGGGGGTCTGTAAAAGCAACTGCAGTGGGGTCGCAAGCATTGTCACTGCCAATGACTGTGGAGACTGGGAATCTGAGGCCAGTTACTGGAAAGACTGAGCATCAAGCATCATTATTGGGGGATCTATACTGTACATATATAGGTCCCCTAGTGGGCCTGCATCCTGATCAGCCAGAGAGTGCAACAGGAGAAGGCTGTTGGTCCTGGTTTTGTCTGCAGGAGTGCTGTTTTCTGTCTGTGCTGATCTGTACAGCTGACTGCCTGCATCTGTGGGGGAGGCAGGGCAGGTGAGTGGGGTGCACCCATCAGGAATACATGCTGAGCCTCGCTACTGGTAGGTCTGCTTGGGGGCATGGAACTGCAGCAGCCTTATGCTACCTTATTCAGAACTCCTAACACCTCTTACCCTCCTCTTTTTGGTATAAGCAAAGTAAAAGGGAACTAAGTAGTAGACTAAATGCCTGCCTTTGTTTTGGAAATGTACAGGTTTTTTCATCCCCACCTGTGTAAACCAGTACCCATCTCTCATATGAACTCTTCCACAACTAGAATTTCTGAAGAGGGAAGAGGAAGATTTGGATTTGCATAAATAAAATTTCTACAAGGTAGTATTCATTTTTCACCTGTACTGCAAACTACCGCAAATGCCTTCAGGATTAAATATAAAGATGCTAAACACAGAAATCTTTGATTCTAGAATACCCATCAAAATAGTTGCCACACAAATGACAATAACTGCTATACTAAAAACAAAAGACAGCAGTTTCTTTTTGTATCTCTTCACAGTTATCCCTTTATTCTAGCAAACAAGAGACTTGCCTGAATTCCAACCAAATTAGTTGAGTGGTGGAATCCCTACACACACTTTATACTTTTTAAGAAATGCATCTGATATATCTGAGACACACCAACCCCCCCAGTAGTCTTAAAAAACATATACCACAACTATCTTAAAATTGCTTTTCAGTATTTGTCAGAATCACTTACCTGTACAGTTTTTGGATTGCGTGGGCTGCATTCTTCCTCACATAAGGAGATAAATCAGAAGAGGCTTCCTTAATGGCAAGCATCATAATAGGAACAATAATTGGGACGCGGATACTAGATAAAACTCTTAAAGCACTTGCACGGATTAACTGATTAGGATCCTAAAGAATAAGAAAGAAGGGGAGAAATAAAATAAGATAGTGCAGAAATGCATCACTAAATTCTCTACAGTGTTTACATTAATTAGTAACTGCACATTTAAACATGTAAATCTGACTATCAGTCAGGCTTGCAAGCTAAGGCCACACTAGGAAGAAAGAGTGCCAAACTTTACACAAGAAACTTTCAACAACCAAAAAAAGTAAAAGACAGACAGAAAATATCAAAACATTATGAAAATTTGGAAATCTGGCAAAAGGAAACACTAACATAATTCACATTCCCAAGCAAAATATGGGAATGATGGATAGAAAAGACTAATCTAATGATCTGAAACATTTTCTGCAATCCAAGTGCAATACAGATATTCTGAAAAACACGCCTAGCTCTTTTTTATTACTTAAATATAAGAACTCTCAAATAAAAATGTGGTTCTCAGTTGTGTCAATGGCACTCAAGTTCTTGACAACACATCCATACTATACTTTACTGCAAGATATAAGCTGAAGCCAGTAACAAAATGAATTTTCTTAAGTACATGTCAAAATATTAAGCTAAATGTAAATAGCTTGGAGATTCAACAATAGCACAAAACATCTGCAACTGGAGGAACTGTTACGTAAACCTTGTCCATTAATCATGACCTTGGGACATACGGGAGAAATGTTGCTTGATCAAGTACTAAATCCTCTAAAATCTAGCAAACTAAAATTGCAGCAGCATTAGTTCAGGGTACTGTCTGCCAGAAGGGCACTTACTAGACAGCTTTTCTCCCAAGGACTCAGATTTGGCAACATGGTTTTGCAGACTGGTATTCAGTTCATCTAAGCTCTCAAAATTCCTACATCTGAGCAGCTGATGAGCAGTAAGTATCTGGATGATGAAGCACTTAATTTGACAGGTTTTAGAAAAACAACTTCTAATCAAAGTTTGCAAAGCTCATCTCCAATCACAAAAGTTTAAAATACCCTAAAAAGTTCTTTCTAAATAGGGAGGAAAAAAATCCCCACACATCAAGCCAAATTATAAACTTCCTTACAAAACCATAAACAAAATGTTACAAAAAGTGAACAGAAGGAATTAATCACGTTCACTGATCCTCCATAGCAGGCTTAGTAATTTCCTTAGTTGCTGAAAACCTCAGCTAGCTTGGAGTCTTATTCCTTGCCACACCACCACTCCTTTGAGTTACCCACAGTCACAATACTTGAGTTATCCCCCCTCTTTTTGTTCCCACTTTCCACAGCTTTTTAAAAAGTTATGCCATGAGAAGTGTTCACTGTATACATATCTCAACAGAAGCATAGGATACAAAGCAATTTGAATTTTAGCTGTTCATGGCAGTCACAGATAGAAAAGGTAGTACATGTGACACTGAGACAAAAGCTGTAAGGAAAAGGGCAGAGAGCTCTTGCAGCTGTGGCATGCTCCTACAGTGGTACAACTGGTACTCTGATTGCAACATTTTCCAACAAGATGCAAGGTCTGGATCAGTGACATGACAAAAATTGATTACAAACCTTGAGTAGCCTTACAAGAAGAGTACAAACAAAAACCCAACCTTCTCTACAAAAACTCAGCCTTCTCTTAATATAAAAACTGGCCAGATTTAAGGACAGAGACTTAATAAATCTTTCTTTTCCCCACAGTAACACTTCAAAGGCAATCCTAATCTTCGTTCTCTAATCCCATTCTCTATTGTGATCTGAATTTGAAATGGAATGGTAAAAAATGCTTTTTCTCCAGTGCTTTTAGTAGAAAAGTAGCATGTGCAACACAATGAATATTTTAATTTAGTTATTACTATCTTGCTTATGTTCCAATTCTGTTGTACACAAAGACATTTTACACAAACTAAAAGGAACATAGGTGGTTCAGGGTAATAACAGGTCTTCTTTTGACATACATAAGCTACCCTGGAAAAAGAAAAGTCACTCCAGAAATTAAATGCCAGGCCTGAGAATTTGAGAGCACCAATCCACTGCTTTTCTTTAGGGAAGTAATTTTACTTTATGCAGGCTTAGCTGCTTGATGAGGTTTGAGATAGCACAAAAAATTATGTCAATGACATAACTTGAAATGATGCAGACATTCACAAGTTTTAGCTTATCAGACTACATTTATACAGATATTTTAATTTCTGTGATACCCACTCAGAACTCTCTATGAAATATTGTTTAGTAGTCACTCACTTTTAAAGCACGCTGGAAAGTACTGATGGACAATAATGCTAGATCTTGCTGCTCTTCTGCATAACGCATCAGATAAACATATACAAGCTTTTTTATCTGAAAAGAAAAACACAATGAACATAATTATCAGAAAGTTTTAAAGTCTACAAAGCCAAGTCCTAGATTGCACAATTTCATCAACATTTTCTTCTTTGAAGAAAGAGTTAATATATCACTGAGGTACTCACATGCTTCTCAAATGTCTTATGATTTACTGTAATTCTTTTAACAGAAACTCCCTGAAGTGCTGCAATATTACCTACTTAACAACACTGTCAGATCAAGGGTAATAACAAAGTACTGCTTTATATTATCAGCTAGTAAATAAAGACTTGAATAATCTAAGAAGTTGACATGTGGCAACTGACCAGCTGAACACTCTTCATGTTTTTTTCTTATGGAAAATAGGTTTAACTGCAATAGCCAAGGATATCAATAAGCCTGCTTTAGTTTACCCTGAAACTCAAAATTGTAGAATCATAGAGTAGTTTAGGTTGGAGGATCATCTAGTTCCAACCCCCTTGCCATAGGCAGGCACACCATCCACTAGACCAGGTTACTCAAAGCCCCATCCAACCTGGCCTTGAATACCTCCAGGGATGGAGCATCCACAAGCTGGAAAGTAAAAAAATTTCTTCCTAATATCTAATCTAAATCTACGCTCTTTCAGTTTAAAACC
>KZ505943.1:348709-398038 GCA_002844005.1 Limosa lapponica baueri | reverse complement strand
GTTGCCCTTCTCTGGACCCGCTCCAGCACCTCAATGTCCCTCTTGTGGTAGGGGGCCCAAAACTGGACACAGTACTCGAGGTGGGGTCTCACCAGTGCCGAGTACAGGGGGACGATATGAATATATGAGATACAAATGCTGACTGGGTACAGGATCTGTAAAGCTAAAACAGTATTCACATCCAATAAATAATAATAAAAAAACCAAAGATATCCTAACAAAGAAAAATAATAATAAAAAACCACATACCCCAACAATTCTTTTCATAGCATCCAGCTTTGCAGAATCTTTACTGCTTTCCAACATTTGCTTTAGGTCTTCATTTCTAAGGTAGAAACACAGTAAAGCATCAATTAGAAAAAGAAAACATAAAACCAGAATACCATTTTTATATTCTTGCATCAATTCAGCAACTTAAGGGGAAGCACTGGTCCTTCTTACCCACTTTTAAATCGTATTTGTTAGCATGCTGGCCTAGTATAATGAAGTGTTTAGCAAGAGAATCTATCAGATTCCAACCATAATGCAAGCCCATGCAACTTTAGTCTGCTGTTTGCTGAACCTTGTCTGGAAGGTTGAAGTCTTCAGGCAAGAGAAGAGCTCAATTTGAACCAAGAACTCATTCACTCCTCCCTTTTCCCCCAGTGAGGGCCAAATGTAATAGCTTGGGGTTGACAAGTTTGTGTTAAAATATAGTATCAGCTTACGTAAATCACTGAAAAGCCCAGGAGTAGTCTTCAATATGGGCTGCATTTCAATGAGAATGAAGTATATAACTATGTTTTCATCTGCCTTTCTAGATCTCCTGTCCTCAGGATTAAAAGCCTCAGATCTGTAGTATATCTATTCTACATGCCATAATATTAAGACAGCCTGATGATTAGCCACATGTAGTGTCCAAACACTTTTCACAGCTGACATAAAATTCTCACACAAAAATATTAAGTCAATAAGGATGTTCTCTCACAGAGATGGCTTCTCATTAGCCACCACTGATAAGAAACGTCACCCTGCTTGGCTTTTTAGATGCAAAGAGATCACAGTCTAACTGCATTTATAAACCCCTGAAAGTTTACCAAAAACAGATTTTTTTGAAGAAATAGCGTTTTGTACTGTCTGCATTTTTTAGTACTCAAGCAATCTAAAGCAAACTATGGCTGAAGAAGAGACACCTGCAATATTCCAAAGAACTCAGAAAAATTCCTGAGTTTACAAACTCTGTGAACTTTCACATAGTGAAGGGTAACACAGAAATCCAGACAGGATTTCAAAAGTGAATGGAAAACCTAGGTATATTCTGATTTATTACTGCCCTCAGAGTTTCAGATAGGGAGAAAAAAAAGAGGTTTAAGCCAAAGCCAGAACACGTTACAATGAGACAAAAATGTTGTCAGCCATTTCTTCATAAACCTTTAAATAGCATTTTTCCTACTTGCAAAGGATAGAGTCACTCTAACACAGAAAATTTTCCTCATATTTTCAGACCCAGTACTGTATCTATTCTGTGCTCCTCCATGAGAAATCCCTACTGCCCACAGACTTCAGTATACATCCCCAAAATTAAGAACTCCAACCAGATGGGGAAAAAACCAAACATAATTTTTTCCTAATAAGCCAGAAGTAAAAAAATCAATCCCTAAGTTCAGGATGCAGATACCTACATGCAACTTCCAACTGAGGTCTAATAGCTTTTTCAAAACCAAGTGTTTCATGAAATACTGGAGCAATCTAATACAGATGGCCTGTTGTAACTACTGGCTTCATTTGACAGCTTAATATTTAAGTATTATCTTTAAAGGAAAAAAAAAGTTTTTTATTTTCTCACCTGCTTCAGCATCATTTCCCAAATATCACCAGGAACTCCTTATTTTGTCTGCATAATGCTCAAAGGTTTTTACTGTTTTCAGTTATTTCTGGAAGTGTTCAAAGAACAGTCTTCGTTGCTATGTTTATCTAGTTGTTTGCTTCAGTCTTTAAATAATACTTCCTGTGCAACTTTGTTCTGTAGTATTGGATACTGTTGAAATCAATTTAATATGTCTATAGCTGGCCACCTTCTACACGGCAAGTGGTAACATCCAGCGTACCACCTTCTTGTAGTATTACCCCATGTTGACATATCTGTTAAAAGTAACTAAAGCTGTGATTTCACAGACCTCCTATTGCCCTTCTCCCAGCTCGCTGGGGTAAAGGCACACCTCCCTCCACATGAAGCTCTCTGGTTTTCTGATTTCACTCCAAGCATGCTTGTGTTCATCTCTATAGCCTTATGCTCCTTTCAGCCACTCCATCTCTCCCTCAGCTCTACATCCTCATTTTTGATATCAGAAATCAGGTATTTGTTGGTTTAGGGTTGGAACTAAAATACCTGTAATAATTTCAGGGTTTTTTACCTTTTAATCTCTCTGTGTAGTTCTGTTTGTAATTAACTTTTTAGGAAGGCTAACTTGGTTTAACTTTTGGCAGCTCTCTTTATTCCCATTGTTCTTGGTCACAGAGACAGCTTATTTTGCTGATCATTCCTGTCCACCTATTCCTCGTAGGATACCAAGTACATCTCAGTTATTTTTGATCAGCCTGAAGCACCCTGCTTGAGACTTTGCTCTAGTTGGATACAAACATTTCAGAGATTTCTAATTTTGCTTCTGTTTAAGTCTTAATCCTTACCTTTTAAGCTTAGCTTGTGAAAGAAACTGTGACACAGTTACCAGTTACACGGCAGATGACTGGACTTGATTTAATAAGTTACTTCTAGTCCTATACTCCTGCTTACAGTTTCCTGCCATTATTTCACATAATCATGTATAAATTGAGAGACATCAGTAAAAGCTAAAGCACAGGGTAATATTACTAAAATGTGATCACCTAGTTCTCATGTAATTGGAAGGAGGATGTTTTGGTTCCTTCGCACAACCAATAAAGCAACTACATTTCAAAAAAATTAGCATCTGACTAAAGAATCGAAGAGTGTTGCATGAATAAGACATTGTACCAACTGCTTATGATTCAAATCATACCTAATAAATAAATAACAAAAAAGCTAACATGAAAAAAAAATACATCAACAAAATTTGCAAGTGAAAAAGTAGAAAATGTGGAAAACAATTTGAACATGAGGATCAAGTAGCAAAAATGGAGGAAGTTACACAGCACAAGATTCACGTACATGCTGAAGACTGCTTCCCAGAAGTTGGAAATGACAGAAGCAGACAGTAATCACAGAATGAGCATGACTTACCCGGGTAATAAATACAAATTAAAAAGGCAAAAGGTGAATTTAAGATGTGAAGACAAAAGTATTTAATGATTAAATGTACTTCTAACTGCTTATAGAAAATATTCTATCACACATTTCAAATTAAAACATTTTGAAATGTTAATAAGGAAGATAGAAACCAAATAAATTAAGACACGAAGATCTGGTTATAGTCAGCCTTGCTTCCCTAAGAGAAAAGCAGCAGGAGGAAAAAAAAAGAAAAATAGGAGAAAACCACATATTCTTGATGAATCCATTTGGAAATTAACTGTTACATGAAAAGACAATTTTTTTTTCTTTTTCTAACAAATTATAATCCAGGATTAGCAAGCATTAGGTACTTACAGAGTAAAACACTGCTCCATACATTCATATGGGTCAGCAGCAGCAAGACTTTTTTCTTCTACAGTTAGATATGGCTTCAGTGTAACCTCAAAGTTTTGCCCCTTAAGAGCAGATTTAATAGTGCAAGACACCTCAATTATTTTACCCAGCATTGTAGAATTTCGTTCCATTCTTTTAAGTATAGTATTTAAAAAAAAAAAAAAAGAGATGACTGCACTCAACCAAGCTTGCCTGCTGAGACTGAAGTCTACTCAAAGAAAGCAAATCATATTAAGTAACAGGATACCCACTCCCTTGCTGTTTTAACTTCCAGAAACAAATATCCTACGCAGATTTCAAAGGTCATTTCCCTCCAAAAACAACTCTTATCAGCAGCCTCAATGAATAATGGGAAAGCCAAATGCATTTTAGTTTTTCATAATACAGTTTATGGTACAGTACAAAAATATTTTCATCTTGTGAGCATTAAGAAGATTTTAGGGAATTTCAATCCTTAAGTAAAATCCCTCAAAACAGAAATCATAAACGCAAGCTTTACACTGCTGTTCATGTTTCTAGGCTCATTAGTTACTCTGAAGTGACAGTTCTTCAGTACACAGTGTTAGACAAATAATTTCTTTATCACTTACGTCCACCTGCCAGGAGCTCAGGAAAATGCAAGCAACCCTGCAGCTGCATCATAACCTTTGCCTCTCCCTGCTAAAATTTCAAGAGTAGTTTTAGCCTTACAGAGTTAGGTACATACTATAGATGACTGAAATACAAGCTTCATTACTTCAGCAGCAAAACCAGATTTAAAGAAGCCTAATCTGACAGTTCACAAATAATACAGAGCTATACAAAGCAGGACAGTAATGGTCCTAACAACAACAGGTGCAAAAAAACCTTTGCAAGAATAGATATATTGTCTCTGAGTCCATTTTCACTGAGAGCAAGAAGAGGTAAAATGATTTTCTGAGAGGGAAAAAGAAAAAACAAAAAGATTTCCACCTGTGTGCCCACTGCCATATCTAAGAAAGCACTGAGACTTCCCTGAGTTCCTAAATTGTTCAAAGGGGCTTATAAGAAAGAGGACAAACACTTTAGTAGGGCTTGTAGCGATAGGATAAGGGGTAATGATTTTAAACTAAAAGAAGGCAGATTCATTCGAGATAGAAGGAAGAAGTTTTATACAATGAGGGTAGTAAGACACTGAAACAGGTTGCCCAGAGAGGTGGTAGATGCTCCATCCCTGGAAACATTCAAGGTCAGGTTGGACGGGCTCTGAGCAACCTGATCTAGTTGAAGATGTTCTTGCTCACTGCAGGGTGTTGGACTAGAAGACCTTTAAAGGTCCCTTCCAACCCAAACGGTTCTATGATTCTAAGATACAGGAAAAGGCAAACAAATCCACTGCAGGGGAGGAAGCAAGTTTCACCAGTTCTGATATTATGGACCCACCTGTTATAGAACAGGAACAGATGATACAAAAGTCCCATTCAACAAAATTCTAATAATGCATTTCTTGTTTTAAGTTCTCCATCCATTGCAAACTTTCAGTTACATCACACCAACTGCATTGTTCTTGTGTTCAAAGTCTTTAGGAGACTTCAGTCCGGATGACATACTTTTAACCACAGCATACTAAGGTTTTATTTTTTTTGCCTGCAGCACAGCAAAATGGTCCAACATGGAGTTCAAAATACTGTGAATACTACCAGGTTTAAAGTGGAAAAGGCACACTGACAGAGCAGCTTACCCTTTGATACTGACACCAGAGTAGCACTGAAGCCTTACGAAGTTCCCATGTACCCCCGCAAAATTAAGAAAATATATAAGAAATAATAAATAGAAAAAAATCAGTTTTACATTTTACTGGCGCTGCAAAATCCTTAAAATAAATTGGCTTAGTCTAGCTCAGTCTATTGCATAAACTCTAAACAAGTTTAAATGTAACACTTAAAGAGAAACTGTAAATTTATTTCAGAGCCATTAACATGGAAGCTAAAACAGCAGCAAGTACATGCTGCAATTCAAGATTATTTTGGTTTTGATTTGGGGTCCTCCTCTAGCAGAAAATTAAGAAATCTAAGCTTCACTGTGTTTGATTCTATACCACAAACTGTTTGAATGACATCTTGTGGTGCTATTCAGTATTGCCATCCTCTTCCATTATAAGACTATTTATATTTATCGCCAATTCACAACACCAACATAGAATTCAGCTACTATTTAAAGGGAGATTCAAATCATTTGGCTATGAGTGTAGCTGTACTGTGGTTTAAAGAGAAATTGAGATAAGAAATAATCTCTTTCCTTTTCAGTCACCCCTAATTTTTCAATCCGAAAAACAAACATACTACCCAGAAAACAAATTTTTAAAGGACAGACAGCAGAAATGTGAGGAAAATCAGGATAACTACAGTATCCTGGAAGGCTGAGAGCCACAGAGAACAACAAGACCAGTTATAATCTGACCAGCAACATAATTTAACTCATTAAATGATTACTTTGCTTAAGGATATGATTGCTTAATCCAACAGCCATCTGGATGGGTTAGGTACAGATTCATCCTTCTCAGTGAGGAAACATATAGAAAAGTGTATAGTTAAAACTGAATAATGCATCTTCCTTGTTCTCTGTCATAAACTATAATATCTGAACAATGCTTGAGCAACTCAGTGCATGAACACCTGTAAGTTGCTGCTACCTCCAACATCAATGCAGGTATGTAAACAACCTGCATTTCAAAAGCTCTAACCAGATGGCAGTTAGCACGACAAAACAGGCTGAAACCCTTTCTGGAAAGGACTGTGATTTGATGTACAATTATCTGTTGTCAGTAGTTATATACCCTACTTCACCCAGCAACAGGAAAGGTTGTCTGAAAGGATGAAAAGTACTAATCTTGCAAACCCGCTGCATACAACCTATTCTGATAGTGCCCACACCTCTGATGCAGGAGGGAAGCTTCTGTGAGAGGAAAAACAAACAAAAAAGTCTTCCTTGGTGGCAGAGATGAGTATCCTGAAGGCTGAAAAAGTTGCATCTGAGGTGGTACCATCACTTAAGTGGTTTTATCAATTTACAGACTGTCTTGAGGCCAGTGATCAGAATTTGCAGACATTTACAGATCACTTTGCAGCATTTGAGAGTTGTGAAGGGATTACAGTAGAGTGAGAAGCAGTAAGTATTTCCAGCTTTCCTGAAAATGGTGGGAAGAGGCTTCTTTTAAAGATCATCTCAAAGGTGGTGCTGTCACTGCCAGAACCTACAACAGTGTTAGTATATTTATATACATGTCAACAACATTTCAGAAAAACTGTTAAAGAGCATTACAAAGTTGTTCATCCCCTAGCAGGATGCCAAAAAAAATCTTTATATGCCAAAAGAATTCTGGTTTTCTCAAAGTAAGAAAGCCTCCACAGTATACTCTTCAGAAAAGCAGAACTAAGAAAATCTGGAATTTCTTTCAAGTGTCAGCCTTAGATTATAATGGTGTTACAGAAACGTATTTTTAATGCCATCCAGGATGCATCTAAGGCAAACATATGACAACATAATAAATATGCAGAAACCACAGTAAAGACCTCAAACTATAAAACTTGCCTTTCTGAGGAAATAAAAAAGCCTCAAAAAATTTAATTACTACATTTCAGAGAATCACAGCAAATCAACAGTTCATTGCTTGCATCCTCATATGTGCCAAGTGCATGGCAACAAGAATATATTCACTGTGTGTCACTTCCCATCAGATCTGACTGATATCAGCTGGAGGAGTGCTCCATAATAGTATGCCCATGTTCATATATTGCATTTAGTTCTCATGCTGGTCCTGACTACAAGGTTCAGATTTTATCTTGTAGAGTCATCAGTTCACCCAAACCATTCATCTTTGCTGGCTTGTACATCCTTCCAAAGCTGGCGTATCACTGTATCAGTGGGCAGAGCGCCATTACAACAGATGGGGAAAGAAAGTCATTGTGCCAATGAGCTAGCGCATGCATCGAGTTCAAGTATTAGGGCTGGAGTCTCCTCCAAGATTTTCACAAATGGCAGTCTACATACAAGCTTTCCATGACTGGTTGAACTGGATATGCCAAGGCAAAACTAGATCAATTTAAGACTCCAACAACATCTCTGGCAGCTGTTGAAAGCAAGTTTTTAGCTCTGATGAATTTGGAAAAGTCTTCCGCACAGAGAATTGGGGAATGAGTATCTTAATGAAATCAGCACCTTAGATCAGCTCTCTGCAAAACAGGCTTGTGCAAAGCTCAGAAAAAAAAAAAAAAAAAAAAAGGGTTTGTAGCCCTGCTGAGATTTCTGATGAATAGCTCAACAGAATGCATAAGCCAGATCTGCAGGAAAAAAAGTCTAATAAATTACAAATGTATTTTGCTTGGCAGGAATACAGTTTAAAGATGCAAATCAGTAAAGTTGAAAATGTGTGTTATAAGTTTTGCCATCTGCTTCAATACTGCACTTATCAATTGGTATCTACTGATGTTACTCATGCAGTTCACCTGTAAGCTTTTACCTTTGGTTTAGATGTAACAGCTAGTTTTACTGCTGAAACTGTATAATTTCCAAGAACGAAACATTATTATATTTTATATTACATACAGGTAAATTTTGTTTAAAGTACAATTAATATAGATGAAAATCCTCTGTCCACCTGCAATTAACTGTAGGCAGTAATAGCTGCACCCTAATGTATGCAATTAACATGGATTCTGCGTTACTATCTAATTACCTCTCCAGGTTTCCTTAAGAGTTGGAATGTGCTTCAACTTTTCATCCCTCTACATAGAGCAACAGTACATAGTGTAACTATGTACTAAAAGCTAGTCCCAAACTTGTATTTGTTGTGAAATCTCTTATTAGAGAACAGTCTCAGTTTGGTCAAAAACAGTAGGAAAACAGTTTCTTATGTATATGTTGTACTTAATAATAATTTATATAATAGAGTAGAAATACCTCTTCATTTCCACACTTCTTTTGTCATGAACATTTACACAACTACCTGATAGAAGCAGACCAAAGTTGTATTTTTACAATCTCTATTTTTTTCTCACTGCATTTGATCCATACAATATATTAACTAATAAGAAACATATTATTTGCACATGATGCATGCAACTTACTGCACTCTGTTTATATTAAGGTAACTACTTATCTCAGTGATTACTTCCTCTTTATTGATCTTCTTACAGTCAAACTTTCCACTTACTCAGGTTTAAGATGTCACCATGACAGAAGTTTCAAGGCACTGAGATATTTTCAATTGTGATAGCATGTGTCTCAACCAAACTGCAACACTAACATGCTGAGAAAATACTACATTCATTAACTGAATTGAAAATTCTATTTGCAATTGAAAGTTAATGAATAAATCACAGATTTGCTAAAGGTAAAAAGGTAGCTTTAGCAGGAGAGTAAGACATGGGCTTTTGACACCAAGGAACACTCAGAACTTTCCCCTAATAAGTACTTCAGCTGAGTATTTCTACTGAAATGCTAAAAACAAAACAGTTAGAACAAATAATTTATATTAGGTCAACTTCAGACTTCACATTTAAATCTACTGATACTCATTTGTGCATCTGTGTGCAACTTGTCATAGGCCATTCTATACAAACAATACTGTAAGACTGAAGTCAATCTATTCTAATAAACAATTTGCTTATTTCAGAAGCATTTTGGCTTAGTTACTTCCTCTTCATGACAAACAGAAGACAGACAACTTAAAGAAAAGAGACTGGAAATTTTTAATGAAAGTGTTTACAGTAATATCTTAATATTTCTACTTTAACCACATTATACTGTTCAGATTAACTGGCAAGAGGCAAGTGCAGGCATCTGGTCCAACAGTTAGTTACTAGAGCAACATTCTGGGCTGTAATATTATGTGTCTGTCCCTCTGCTGAGAGGAAGGACTTCTTGTATCATCAGTAGGCCTAAGGAAGAACCCCTCCTCCTCAGCAACAAAAAAAAGTTTGTGAAGCACTGAAACATCACAATGATATGGGACATAAGCATAGCTAAGATCATATTCAGCAGTGTTGAGTAACACTCAAGAGAGATCAGCCAACAAACTCTGAAAAGCCATAACAGTAACTTTATTTTCACCAGTGGAAATATCCCCAGACTTTAATATGCAAGAGGCAGAGGCACATCTTGCACTTCTCTGTATGCCCAGTAGAGAGGGATCTGGTCTGCCCAGTGTAAAGAACATAAAACCAAACCGCCAAAAGATACAGTATCCTCCATCTGGGCTACAGTCCCTGTTACAAGAAGATTTCCATTTCAGCTCTAAGGAAAGGAAATTTTGTTTGCTTCTTAATAAGGAATTTTAGGGCTATTACTAGAGTGGACTATATGACATACACAGTATATCCTTGGGTGCATTTTCCAAACAGACTGCAACACAGTCTGCGTTTCTATACAATGACCCTCACTTGCAGACCAGTGGCTTTTTCACACCACACAAGTTTCATAATCTTTACTGCACAGTGTCTGTTCCTCAATTATCCAGTCTATGCTCAGAGTTTACCCACGCAGGCCTGAATCATGGATAACTGCCTATTTCAACAAGAATTTGTTTGTCAGCCAAAAAAGACCACAGAGACCAATGTCTGCTTTCCTCTCAAGCCTTTCCTTTAGAGGATGGATCTTGTATCCCCTCCTGTAAGTTTAAGAGCAAGCCTGGAAGAGCGATTAATTAATTAATAAGGCAGGCATGCATATCACAAACTATTCTGGTTCTTCCATGTTGAAAGACAATCACATACATACATGTGTACAAAACTTCTCAGAACCCCAGTGCTATATATCCCCCTGATCACTGGGCAGCCTCCGGCAGAATTAGTCACTTCAGCTTCTGCATCTGATAAAACCTAGAGAGCTAAACTTCACCTGCAGAACAGTCTGAAGATTATGATTAAATGAGTTACGCAGAGAATTATGGCCATGACCAATGACCCCCCTCCGTGGAAAAGAGGCGGCAAAACAATGGTTAAGAAATCAAGTGCAAAGTTGTTTCTATGGAAGGGGACAAGAAAGGAAGAATGCAAACAACATATATTAGCTACAGGAGACAAGTCAGCAGAGGGGCATCTGTGCTAGAGCAGTGAAAATTTTAACTGGAAGAGAATGAAAAAGCAAAGTATTTAGTGGAATAGCAGGGGAAGAGAAATGTGACTTGTCTGGCAAAGTGAGGAGGCCCATCAGCTGCTGTCTCACAGAGCTAAGCATCACAGTGACAGCAGCTTCACGTTGTGATTTACTTTGGTACGGCACAAAAATAAACACATCAGTCGAGGTTTCTAGAGCATGGATGTTCTCTTTGTGCAGAACAATCAAGCTGAAGAAGAACTGATTGATTTTCTAATGTACATGAGACCTCAGTTTATGGTGCTTTTTATTGGTTGCTCTTGGAATAGATTTCCAATTTGTTGTAGGACACAATTCCAGCTTAGCAAACCTCTTGATCCTTCCATTTAGACACATTTTTTTTCCTCTCCAATTCACTTTTCCTTTAAGGAACTGCAGACTATTTATGCCCGTGCACTTTGGCTGTTTTTTTTCCCTCCGCCATTTCCTCATTTTAACTTCTGACCAAGACAGAAGACTGTTAAGACCCACACCAAACTGGCCACCTCACACGATCAACTACAACTTCCACAAATAGTCCTGCGCACTTTTTTTTTTTTTTAAATACATTTGAAGGCAAAACTAAACTAATGCCAGCATGGGTAGGTATCAAAACAGAGGAAAAATGATAAGCAGTTTTTCAAACAAACCAACAAAGAAAACTTTACCGATTGCCCATTCCACCACGAACACTTTAAAGGTAAGCAAGCAAACTTTTCCAGGGAGTCACAAGGGGGTAAAAGCGGGCAACCGAGGCACCGCTTCCCCACTACCGCCCCCTGGAGCTGCCCCGGCCCGGGAGCAGCTGCGAGGCCGCGCTCGGGGCCTGAGGGCAGGGTTCCGCCAGCCCAGCACCGCCCGGGGAACCGGTCACCGCTCACCATCCCAACAACCCGGAGCGGGACCCGCCCGGACTCCGAGGGACGGGCCCCCGCCGCTGCCCCCCTGGCCCGGCCCGGCCCGCCCCCCCTTACTTCTTGGTGTCGCTGCTGAAGAGCCCGAAGGCCGCGGGAGCCGGAGGGCTCGTGGTGGACGCCGCCTCCTGCGCCAGCTCGGACGCCGCCTCTCCCCCCTGCTCGCTGTAGCTGAGCCCGTTGCCGGACATGTCGCCGCCGGTGCTCCCCACCCGCTCCGCCAAACTTACCGGCCCAGCCCCGGCCCTCCCCCCGGAAGCGGCGGCGGGCACGCGCCAGCACGGCGGGGCGGGCGGGTCACGTGGCGGGTAGGAGGGGCCAACCGCCCGGGGCGGAACGCGCCCTTTCCCCGGCCCGCCCTGCCCGTTGCTACGGCAACGCGGCCCGGCGCTGACGCCAGAGGGGCACGAGGAGCCGGCGGGGCCCGGGCCGGCGTGGCGGTGCCTCGGGCTTTGCCGCTCGGCCCCGAGAAGAGGGCAGCCGCGGCGCCCGCAGGAGGCAGGCTCCTGCCTCCCCGCCGCCTCGGGACTGCCGCCGTTTCCAGCCTCGCCCCGTACCGGCCCCGTTCTCCCTCCGCTCCCAGCCGGCGGCCCTCCCCGGACCCCGAGAGCGGGCGAGTGGAGCCCAGCCTCGCTCGGCGTCCCTCCGGGGGAGCTCCAGGAGAAGCTGTGGCTCCACGTCCCCTGTCAGCGCCCGGGCCCCTCGGAGCCCCGGGGCCTGGCTTGCCCGGAGGTAGAGAGCTTTGCTCGCCAGCCCGCCACTGGGCCTCGGGCACAGACGTTTAAAATACAAAGTGTGTCCCATGCCAACAGCTCGTCTGCTGCGTCTAGTAACCCATGTTACAAATTTCCTTGTTTCCCGGTGAATGTCGGTACCTGACAGCGACCTCCAGGCTCACAGTTACAGTACCAGCAGGGTAGCCCAGACTAACAGCAGTTTACATATGGGAGGCCATGAAGTGTAACAGGATGATTAGAAGTTTTCTGAGCAAAGTTTCCTCTAATTCCTTTTTACTGTCTTATTTTCCTATGTGCATCTTCCCCCCTTTCCTTTCCTGTCTGAGGAATAATCTGTGTTCATTAAAATGCCCTTCTATCCGTCTTCTGATATAACATATTGGTGGAGTCCAACCTTTTCATCCTGAGAACTGAATTCATTTCCAAAAGGTTACAGTTCACAATCAATACTTTTTATCTTGCAGAGAAAAAAAAAAATGGGGGGGGGGGTGGATTGTCACAATATTTCAGCAACTTGTACACTTCTGATTGAAACTGAGTTACTGTATAAAGCAAATGAACTTGACAAAAGCCATTACCAATACAGGGTTTATTAAGAGTGCAGGGCTGCTATAAGGGCAATTGTCCTCAACAGTTGTCTTCTATAGACACGAGCATTTTGGTTTTGTTTTATGATCTTTGACAGCTTGTTTCTCTGTAGCACTGTGTCTGGAAAGTTACAGCTCTTACAGAGAGTGTAAAAGTCCCAGTGTGAATATTCCTGACCATTGCCATTTTACCTTATGATTCTTTAGACTTCCATGTTTGTCCAGCCCTTTGCATTGTATTGTGCCCTTTGCACAGTAACAGCCATCATGGGTTTCTTTCCCTTGGATGGAAATGCCTAGTTATAATTACCACAAACAGTCACAGTAATTGTCGATGCTCTTCCAGTAATGTCACTTGAGGCAGACACCTTTCAGTCATACCATGTCAGACCACATTCTACATCTTGAGTTTTAAAGGATCAAACACCAGAGCAGACTGCTGGGGAATTGGGTCTTCACCAGAGAAAACCAGACATTTACTTATCTCCTAAAAGTTTAAAATGTTGCTCTAATCTACAGAGAAATCTGAGAATTCATATCAGCTGTCCTTAGAAATTGTCTCTCTATTTTTCAAACCATGCATTAATTTCAAAATGTAACGGTGAGAGCACTTGAACTTTGGTCCCAAACATGGTTACATTTACATGGAAGGGCCCCTGGCTTGCATCTTCTATTTGTGTATAAGACACATATAGTGTAGGAAGGGGTAACCGGTATGAGAAGTCCATAGCTTGACAGATAGATCTATTCTAGTTTCTTCTAAAACTGCCTGGCTGTTCTCTGAAACAAGAGGTTTAAGCTGCTTGCTTCTTTGTATAAACCTATAAAATAAGTATTTATTGTTAGCAATAAGAAACATCCTAAGTACAACAAACTCTTTTCTTATTACGTATATTACTTTAAAAGTAATCTTAGAGGAAGGAGTAACGGAAAAAGAACAGTAGACTTGTAGAATATTCCAGGGAAATTTGTGGAAGTACAAACATGGGGAAAAGCAGACAAATGGGCTATTGAGGTGGACGATCACGCGACTGTGATATGAGAAGAGGAGCAAATAATAACAGTGAAGCAGAGCTTGGAAGGGCCTTGGAAATGAAAGAGAGAACAGAAAGCAAATATTATATGAAGATTCATTAAGTATCATTAAACAGTCCTATCAGGAAGGTTAGCTACAAGCTCTTGCTATCAGTTCTTGCTATATAGTTCTATCCTGAAATACGCCACAACTGTTCAATGAATAATTTTTTCCTGGCTATATTAACTTTTTTAAATTACCATGCAGTGATTGTGTATTTGTATATTGCATTCAAGCCTGTACAAAATTATGTACAAATTACTGAATTATGAAACACAAATTACTACTAAATCTAAATTCTCCACTTACAATCATTGTTCATAGTATTCTGAATTTCAAGTTTTTGTGCAGCATAAGAAAAGTAACAGACAAAGCTTAAAACAGGAAACATAGAAGGCTTTTGCTTCTCAGTTTTCCAGTCATCATTCTTTCTTCTGAAACCATTTCACCTTCACGACTCATACCATCTTCACAACTGCTACTTCTGTAGCATCTGGTAAATTGCATAGTTTCTTTCTCTTCCATTTATAGATGTAACCAACTATGTAATATGTCATGTATGGACATAGCTTTTAAAAATTCATTGCACCGAGCAATAACTTTCAAGGCTCTATGGAAGTCAAGACCTATTTATATGGATAAATACATACGCATTTTCATCAAAACTCATATATTGTGCATACGTATGCATTTAAGGGGAAAAAAGATTCATATTACTCAACAAACTGTAATTTTGTAATTCATACAAACATGAACCTTGCTCAGCTTTCTGAAGCATTTACAGAAGATATTTTGTAAGTTTTTTACAGTTATGTCCCTTTTGTGTTTTTTTTTAAAAGCTGAGCTGGGCTACCGCATGCTTATTTGGTGCCCTCTTGTGGCTCAGATTATTAATACGCTATTTGTCATGAAAAAGACAGGAGATGCGTTGGTAAGGAAATACATTTTTAATGGAATTAAATGGAAATGTCAGGGTATTAAATGCTTTGCTCATATTTTCCATTTTGCTGATAATTTCTGATATACCTAAAATATGCTGGTATTGCAGATCCTACACAAATGTGTAAGAGTTATGACTTAATATTTTTTTTTTTAGTAAATGTTCTTGAAAGATAAGTAATGATACAATACAAACTTCTGAATATGAATATTTTTCATTCAGTAATGATTTAAAAATCAGATGTATAATCAGTCACTTTAAAAGTAAGCACTGAGAACTCATTGTCTAGCCTGGAATAATGGGTTTTCAGTCCGAGGCATGAACTCAGCAGCTATTATCCCTGAGTAGTCCAGGAAAACCCTTAAGCAAATGAGAAAACTAATGGGTCTGAAAAAGACTTTGATCTGCCTCTCCCCAATTGAATCTAGATTTGGAATTGTAACAAGAGCAACCCAGTGTTCTTTCAAAACTACCTGTTCTCCATTCCTTCTAAGCACAAATGTCTATCATATTATCCACAGGAGCTGTTCACGTATGTGCTGTTGAAACCAGGAGACTCCAAATTCTCTTTTGTTCCTGCAGCTATCCTATGAACTCTAAAATTACACAACGCGTGTCTTCTGGCTGCATCAATTGACATGTCTTCAAACAGTTACAAAGATTTTCATTAAATGATGAATTGGATAAAAAGCAAAAAGCAAAAACATAGAACACAAAAGAGAAAATGTTTGAAAAATAAAAAAATTCTTCAATTATGTGAGTTCTTCGTGATTTCTTCAAGCATAAACAAGCAAATAGGTATTATTAGAATTAGAATTTTCATTTATATATAAAATCAGATTTTGTTTTTAGATAGAGAATATCTTGGAATTAAAAAGATTAAGATTATATTCAAAACCACTGCAGAAACACAAAAATCTCCAAATATAAATAAAACACATTCCTAATCATACCTAGTGCTCACAGAACTCGAATAATGAGTTTTTAAATGTTCGAAACAATGTTCAAATGTTTACTGCACTGTATCCTTCAAAAAAGCCAATATACTCCTATAGAACAAGAAAAGTTATTGTATCTCAGGCAATTTATCTTAACAAGGAGAAGAAATTCAAGGTGTGGTGAGTTCTCCCAAGTACCCCAGCTAGCCACAACTGCCTTTCTAACACAGTCACAAGTTACAGATTCACTCTTGATCTACCTTGCTCATGTTAATTGTAGGTTTCCCCCTAGATCTATTAGCATACCATCTATAGGCATGGGTTTGCCAATTTCTCTTCTGCTTTTCTGAATCTAGATAAGCAGCATCTAGCTAAGTAGAACAAAATATTTGACTGTGTTAAGTAATGCAATGCAGCTTAAATAACTTTTTAAAACCTTGTGCTTATATAAATAATTCGTACTGTAACATATCTGACCAGACAAGGTTACTGGTCAAGGTCAGCTTCAGAATTCTTCAGGGAATTCCCTTAACTGACAGACTAAAACAGGTTTTTCTGCCTTTATGAGCATTTCACAGTTTGTTAGTTAAAGTCTGAAAGATAGCACATTTAAAGATATTTTTAAACTAGTTCGGCTTAAATGCTTTAAGAAGGAGGGACATGCACATGGTTCATGTGTTTATCACAACATCTCTTCTTCTTTATTGTGCTCTCTCCTAGCCATTATCTAGAAACCCCACTGAGTTAGGCTGCCTTTGAAATACATGCCTTGACAGTTGGAAATAGTCCATTTGTCTTACTGGGTCTTGAGCTTTAAAAGAAAATCAAGCTGCACTTCCTAAGGACTTCAGCATTCACGTTTTGTGTGTACCTGCACACACTCCATGTTCTACCTTCAAACTGTACTGGAACAGATAATACGTGTTTGTGTTTGCTTTCTACTGGTACTGCAAGTGAGTTGTTTGGCAGAAATAAAGGGACGAAAATTCATAGAAAGATTGCCAGGATGATTAGGTCTTCTTAGAATGTGTCTGTATCTTTCAGTCAGCACACAGAAATATACAGCTGCCCTAAAGAACCTCCAGTCAGTTCCTGAGTTTTGAATTCAGTTTACTGCTGAGAAAGCAGCAATTAAAATGTGTAAAATCAGGCAATTTTGAGCAGCTGGTCCATAAGCAAGGAGAAGGCTAGATGTAAGCCTGTTGTGACTTCTCCATCATGGGGTCAAGAATGCCTCAGTCCTGGTATACAGTACAGTAGTACGGGAACAGGTTTCTACTGATACTGAATGAATATAGTATCCAAATCCTTTCCTCTGCATCTGGAGCACAATGTCCTTCCAACATACCACCTTCTCACTTCTGCAGCATTCAGCACGTATCCTGTCCCACCGGGTGACAAAAAAGTATACAACAAAAAAGTCCCCGTCCAAGGAGATTGAACTCTTTTTCTAGCATTTTTGTGCAATTTCAGGACACAAACTAATCAGACAGCAATAGAAGCAGACCGATAATGTAAAAATAAAATATAAAGTGGGGCCTGTTATTAGAGAAAAGGAGAAAGTTCTTTTTAGAAATGAGAATGAGCAAAAATGAGAAATGAAGGCTCAGAAAAACACAATGGCTTTTTCAGCTAGTAGTGACAACAGAAGATACAATTCTTCACCAGAATGTAGTAGGATTTGGTGGAGAAACATAGGAGAGTCTTTTACTGGAGGAGTAGCAAAGTGAGAAAATAAGGGCACAATGCCAAGAATCAGTTACTCCTCACATTTTCCTAAGGGTGAAACACTTACATTACTTATCCAACTGGATTTTTTTTAATGTATGGTAATTTATAAATAGTTTCTGGAAAGAACATAATGAACTGGCTGAGAATCAGGTCTGTAAGCAATTCCTACACTCAAGTGCTCTTGTATATGAAAGGGGTGAAAAGGCCAATAAATTATTTTCCTGTCAGATCAAGAATGAGCAAGCTGAAAGATTTATCTTTGAAATAACAATGGATATACAGAAGATAATTTCAGACTAGGAAAAACCCAGCGTTTTTTTTGTCGGAGGCTCTCCTTGCAGTCATGTCTGAATAGTGATCATTTCTAACCTGGAACTCCAAAAGCTGTGAAAACTTGTGTTCTTGTTGAATAATATCTCTGGCTTGTCTTGAAATGAGATAAGGGTCTCTCAGAACGCTACAACTGTGATTCTAAAGCTAGATCATTTATTTTGTTAATTAAATATGCAGGGGTTTTCCCTACAATTAATTGTTATTTCTCAGACAAGATGTATGTCCTGTTTCTTAAAAAAATGTAGGGAATCCAAAATAAAGAGAATTTATGTGAAAATTCTTCTTTTAAAATACATTTACTTTTTTAAATGATATAATTATAAAATTATTATTAAATTTATAATTATATATTTAAAATGCAATAGTATTTAAAAGTATTATATTAAATTTAAAATTACTACTTTATGAATTAAAAATAACAAAAAATTTTACATTAACATTTTTGTGAAAGTATCAGACTGCGTCTCTGATTTTTATTCTTGTTACCCATTAGGCACCTTATTCCACTTATTCAGTGCTACTGAATCACTGTAGAATATGTCATTTTTTCATACTTCTAAGAAGGAACTTCCTTAAAAGTTATGTGAAGAAAAGTGAATTTCTCTCATTTATTATTTTGAAGACTAAAATAAAGGACATATAGTGCATATTTATGAACTTTTATTGTTAAAGTTATTTGCATGTGAATTCACAAGCCTTTATTATAATGTAGGCTGCTTTTAAAGACAGAATATTTGTAGTCAGTCCTGGTCAGTACATCTTATGATGTACTTAAGAAAAGTTGAAATGATACAGAGAGATTGAGATAAAGAATGACTTACATATGATAAAAAAAAACTAAATAGACTTGAACTCCATGGCCTAGAAAAGAGACATTTGATAGGGGTCTATCTACTTTATGATAGACATCTATAAAGTCATGAATTGCACAGACAGCATGACTCATTTTCTCATCTGCTAGAAGACATCAAATGAAACAGGTAGATTCTAGATGCAAAATAAAGGAATTTTTTTCTCCCACAGCACAACTGAAATGTGGGTTTTAATAGTTGCCATGGGATATTGTTAATGACAAAAGTTTTCATGAGTTCAAAGAACAAATAGACAAATTCATGGAAGAAAAGGTTATTAAATACAAAGATAGTATCTCTGGCTAAGAAAGTTCCTGAACCACAAGTTTGTTACAGAGAAGTACCATTACATGCTCTCCTTGTTCTGATACGCTTCCATAATAATCTGGTACGAGACATAAATATAAGTATCTGGGGCTAGATGGACCTTTGCAGGTGCAACTGTTCTTAGGTGACGTATTTCAGTTGACTATTCCTGTTGCAGCTACTTAAATGTGTGGATATCCCCCTGTCTTACAACACAATTCAGCAGCTGAAAAATGAGGAACTGAACGTGATTAGCCAGGTTTGTACAAACCACTCAGAAGTGTTCTGTGGAACACTAACAGCCCATACACTGTAACTAGGAATTTCAACGCAATATGAAAGAAATAATAATAATGAAAGAAATTAGCACATTAGACTTCTACCAAAGACTTGTAGTCCAATAGAATGGCAATTAAACTCATGCTACCTTTCTGTTTCCTCCTCTAAGAAACAGGAACACACCAGTCTACCCCATCTGTAGTTGAAGAATGCCACATATGAGGCAAGCCAGGCTACATGTCCCATTCTGATCACAAAAGCTGAGACTTTACTGAGGTTTCCTGTTTTATTCAAGAGAAAAACAGAAACATCCTTTGTTTTCAGTCTTATTTATGCCCTCAGGTCTTGTTTGCCATTTCTGCCTTTGAAGTTGTGTTCACTCCTGCCAAACCACTGCGATCAGTCTTTAAAAATGCTAAATGTTTACAGGGCTATTATGGCTACCTTTAAAATGTACTTGAGATGCTATATCTAGGATGACCCATCCGTGCTGCTCTCAGGGACACCAAGTCCCAGCTTGCTAATTGTCTAGTCCTTCAATTGTAACACTTTGGTGCTGCACAGTTATTAGGTCCAGTGCTCCATAAAGCACTTAACTCCTTTTCATTGCTTCAGTCAAAACAGCCTATAAGACTTTACACAGAAATTTTTCCCTCTGTAGCAGTAAACTACGATCCAGATTTTTGTTTCTAGATTCCAAGCTACTTTAGTCACTCATTTTCCTATGAAAGAAATATGAAATAAGATGATGATACTGAAGAGGCAAAATCCTATTGTGCCTTTTATACCTCTTTGTTCCATAACTGAACTCAAAAGATAAAAGCTTTCCTACAAAAGTTCATTGGAAATTAAACAGTATCTTTGGAGATGATAGGAGTATTACTCAAACATCAGAAAAGCAACTAGCAACTAAGAAGAGCAGAGGTCTTATACATAATGTACTTCCTTTCAGACCTTGATAAAGTGCTTTAAAGATTTGCCAATATGTCATGCAAACCTTCTGACACCATTCTCAATGGAAAATTCTGCTTCTGTGGTCTTTGATGTCTGCATTTCTTCCTTTTTTTTTATCATTAGTGCCCGAGTCATGAATTGCTACTGAAAGAAGACAGCTGCATTTCCATTACCCCCTTTTGCTGATTGTTCATCAGTTAAAGATATCTGCTAGTTACTGGTCTGAGTTGCTATCCAATAATCAAGGCTTTTCATGCTTATATTTATTAGAAGAAGAAATTGATGGGATAAGCAAAGTCAAAGTAATGGCCAGTGTTGTACAAAAGGAGCAGCTCTACAGGGACACATAAAAGGAGTGTCCACTATTCTGTAACTGCCGAACTGAGCATAGATGAAGCTGGCGCACTAGTCCGGATAGTGGGAGTATGGAAGCGGGATGAGGAATGCAGCTGGGACAACAGGGAATACCACACCTACACAAAGGGCAGAGTAGTCTGCATCTGGTACTCCTCAGCAGAGCTTTGTGTATTGGGCTTTTCTTCCGGGGCAGAAGATAACACTGAACATTGGAGAGCGCTACCCCACCCATGCACATGTTCACTTAGATGTGGGAGTGGGGGAACTGGGGAGGATGAAAGGACCAGAGATTTCATCCGTGATACCAAACAGCCTTGATTCTGCTTTGAGAAAAGCATTTCTTTGATGCAGCTTTGTATACAATGTCCACAAAGACCGAATAGCAGCTTCCTTCTGCACAGTTTCCAGGCCACTTTTTCAGCAAATCTGGGGCCCTTGAAGTCCTTTTCCTATATTCACTCAAGCTCCCATTCACACTTGCTTCTGACAGCTGACAGAGCTTTCTGCCTTCTATTTGCATTTTACCAATCTAGTTGCTTAAGCGCTTGATTTTCAGAAAAGATGAGGACCTACATTTTTTCCAGCAAAAAATTATCTAAGCAGAATCAGTAGCTTTAAAATCAGGTTGCGTTTACCCCAGGGCCTTGCTAATGAGTTAAAGTGTCCAAATTCAGGCATTGTCATTTTAAGGGGTAGGCAGTTACAAACACCAGAACAGAGAACACCAGCAAAACTCCACTTCTAAATGGAGAAGAATTTTCAGGCTTCCTGAAATAGCAATAGATTTAAGCTTTAAGCTACATAGGAACTGAATAGTTTGGCTGCCTAAGGAGATCCCACACTCCCACTCTATTGATGGCCTTCCATCAATACTGTTCTTAATTTCTTTCTGTACATTGTTTGCACCAAAATTTTATACCAAACACTGAGAAAATTTGGTGGAGCTCTCAAAAGGATTATATATTTTTGCTCTACTCTTAATCTCCTCCCGAGAAAGAAGGCTAAGAGATGACCTCTTGTCCTGATCCACTATGGCCTTTCTTACATTCTTGTAATTGAGATTGTGACATGGAAGTGCTACATGAAAATCTCTTCCAGAGCAGTAAGGGGAAAAAGTAGGATGAAAACTGCATGGAACAGAAAATGGGAACTCAGAAATAAAATCACCTAGAAAATACGTTTTTTGAAGAAGAGTCGGAGAATACGCAATAGAAATCTTTTCTATTCTCTTCACAACACATAGGTTGACAGCATCACATTCAATTCTCTAAAGATTTTGACACTGTTTACTCATTTCTACCCATAGAATTTAAACTCAAATTCTAAGCCTCCAAGCAGCAAAATAAAAAAAAATAAAATTCATATACTATATCCAGCCAGTTTTGTTCAGGGTTTTTTTTCTGCACTTGAAGTTACTTTGAGATTTTTGAAGTAACCTTTGCTTTGGTATCTAATTTAATTTAGTTCCATTAAAAATCAGTGCTTTTGAAACTTTTTGTACATGGGCTGACTTCCTGGCCTGGCCCCAGCCCCAGCTGTGCCCTGATTTGTAAATCCATAGACAGAAGAGGCCTGTCTATAGATCCACATTCTCTTTACAGTATCCAGAGCTGCAATATTAATATGATTCAGTGTCGAAGGGAAATACTATCTGTTAGTTTTAGTCTGTATCAGTTAATGAAAATTACCCTCATCTGTGGCAGTTCCAACTTTGGGCACAAGAGGTAGATGTTTTCCCATGAAACTTCTAGCAAATACTCAGACATTACTGCACAACTCCGTAACACTCCAAGGTAAGCAACGATCAGAAATCGTTCATTTCCTCTCCTATGTCTTATGTAGGAATACACTTACAAAAAGTGAGATTAACTGTAAAGATGTAATGTGGAGAATGGGAGTAGCCATGAATTGACTTAAAATGGACTAGCGTGGGTTATTTATATTTACCCAGTGGATCTTAGGATTTCAGAGGTGATGCAGTGTCTTGTTACTATTTTGTTCTCTGGAAAAAAACTATTATATGCACTGACATGCACTTATGAAACCAGAGTACACACAATGAAGCTGATTTAGTGGGAGACGGAGAGTACATGTCACTGACATTAACCTGCCTTACACTGAATCTAATGATTTTCTATGTGCGTTGGAACTGCTTTGTGAGTTATTTCTTCCGCTCTGTAAGCTAAGCATTTAATGATTAAAAGCGAAGAGTAGCTCTACCCTCAGACAGAATTAGGTTTTAAATAGTGCTACCAACAAATGGTTGAATTTTTTTTAATAAGTCATAGGGAAGAAATACTTGAGTCTACTAAAACTATTTGAATTTTTAATATTGTGAGAATTTTTCCATTCCTAAATATCATGGAGAAAAAGAAACACATTACCTGTGTTCATCTTCTGTAGGGAGCCACACACACATTTCCTGGTTAAACTAGCAGAAGGATTATCAAGGAACATTTTTTTTAAGGGGACTGTGTGAAAGATTTTTATCTTAATGCAAGCATGACATTGCTTTACCTATCAACCTAAGTCAGGTGATTATGTTCAAAATATTATCTGTATTGTAAACTTCCAATAGTTACCTAAACATGATTTTTCATTTTTTAAAAGGCAGCAATGCAGGCTTTAAACACACTTTTTGACAGACCTTTGTGTAACACAGACTCACAGTATCCAATGTAAACATTAATCTTTTTCATTCTACATCTCTTTTTATCATCTGAGATGACCAACATAGTGGGATCTGGTGTTGTGTGTATGTTCATTAGTAGACTCATTATGTTTAATGTAGTTATATATGTGAGTGAGGATTGCTTGCACGAATAAAAGTTTCAGAAGGGGAACTTACTTTATCATATGTTGTGGCCTGGAAAGCTTTTGCAGGAACTGTAGTCAATAATAGACTTCACATTTTTTCAAACTGCCATCTCTACATGTTGTCTGAAGGTTATATTTGTGTTGTCAGTAAGAAAATTATTGTATGGAGAATAATATTTACTTCAAAGGAGCCTGAAAGTTTAAGTAATTACTTGCCATTACTTTCCTGAAATCCTATGGTTAAGTTCCTTTGTTCTGTTTCATTTATGTGACAAACATAACTTTTCTGTGATGGAGCCTTCCAATATTTAGAGCATAATCTTATGCAGTTATTTTGTGATAATCCATGTTCACCGTGAAAATTGACGACTGTAGATTCCTGTATCCACTATACTCACTTTCTTCGGGTGTTTTCATACTGAACTGTATCAGTTCAGTTTTGCTCACAGGTTTGATGCTGTAAGTACATAATCCCTGCCACAGCAGATGATATGTAATTGTAGCTTCACACACTGCAAAATACCAAACAAAATAAAATTAGTCTTTGGTTGGTCCTTCTACCATTCATTGGCTTGTCAGCCATTCGCCGTATTCCAACAGGTGTTCAGGTTGTTACAGCTGAAAGTAAAGAATAATTGATTTGAAGTAGTGCATTTGACAAAACTCTCTGAAATCTCTGAGATTTTATCGTACTATTTCATGTCAGTAAAGCATGAAGATAGTATGTAATAAAAGTATACATTCTGTGATTCTGTGTGATTCTGTGATTTTGCACGAGGAGGATAGCATTAGTTTCATTTTTTTACTTGAAAATTTTCACTACATACATTATTACACTAGCTATTTAAGTTAGTAACTTTAGTTAAGTTAGTTAAGTTAGTAAGTTAGTTAAGTTAGTAACTTTCTTCACATTTTCCAAGTAAAAGAATCTCATTTTCTCATAAATATTAAATCAGTTGTGGAACGATAAATGAAGAAAACCCCAGTTAATGCAGTTTTGCATTTCAAAATTAACTTCCTTCTTAAGAAACCCTTAAGATGAACTATCCTAATAGATTCTGTTAATGCAATGTTAATAATTCTGGAATTCAAGCAGAAAGAACAGAAAGAGATAGGCTTGTGCCATAAAGCGCTATCACTGATTGTCGTGGGGTGTTTCTAGAACCTTCTGTCCACATGGACTGACTACAGACCTGGTAGGTAAAGAGTCCATACCAAGCAAAACCCATCCAGCCTGGAGGAGCTGAATGTGAGTTTAGATGAATTGCCTTTCTTATCAGCCAAAAATGGCTGTTTCACAAAGAGAGACCGCAGACATACCCTATCCTGTCTCCCAGGCAGCGAGAAGCCAGAAGCAGCAGGTCTGCAGTGCAACACCGATACTTATTTCGGGTCGCAAGCTCCTTCTGTGAGCACAGATCAGCTACCACAGAACAGTTTTGCAGTGGTTCCTTTTTTTGGCTTCACATCCTGGCTGACCCACTTGACACATTTTTAGTAACCAGGTTCAGAGCGCAGTTGGCGTCCCTGTTCGTTACTTCATAGAGCAAGGACAGCCTGAGCCATATGCCATAATACAATTGTAGGTACAGTAATATATAAACAACAGCTTATCACAGAATCACAGAATGATATGGCGTTGGAAGGGACCTCTGGAGATCATCTAGTCCACCCACCCTGCCAGAGCAGGTCCACCTAGAGGAGGTTGCACAGGAACATGTCCAGGCAGGTTCTGAATGTCTCTAGAGATGGAGACTCCACCCCCTCTCTGGGCAGCCTGTTCCAGTGCTCTGCCACCCTCAAAGTGAAAAAGTTCCTCCTCATGTTTAGATGGAACTTCTTATGTACAAGTTTGTGCCCATTTCCTCTTGTCCTGTCACTGGGCACCTCTGAAAAAAGGCTGGCCCCATCCTCTTGACACCCACCCTTTAAGTATTTATGGGTGTTGATCAGATCCCCCCTCAGTCTTCTCTTCTCTAGACTAAAAATACCCAAGTCCCTAAGCCTTTCCTTGTAAGAGAGATGCTCCAGGCCCCTAATCATCTTTGTGGTTCTCTGCTGTACCCTCTCCAGCAGTTCCCTGTCCTTCTTGAACTGGGGAGCCCAGAACTGGACACAGTACTCCACATGGGGACTCAGCAGGGCAGAGTAGAGGGGCAGGATGACCTCTCTCCACCTGCTGGTCACACTCTTCCTGATGCACCCCAGGATGCCATTGGCCTTCTTGGCCACAAGGGCACATTGCTGGCTCATGCTCATCCCGTTGTCCACTAGGACTCCCAGGTCTTTTTCCTCAGAGCTGCTCTCCAGCAGGTCAGCCCCCAACCTGTACTGGTGCAGGGGGTTATTCCTCCCCAGGTGCAGCACCCTATGCTTGCCCTTGTTGAATATCATCAAGTTCCTCTCTGCCCAACTCTCCAGCCAATATGAATATGATGAATATATGAATATAATCAATGTTATGAATATATGAAGAAGCTTATGAATACATAAACTTGCCTATGATGTGTGATTAGTTCTTGTGAAGCAAATAGTCGCAATATATTTACATGATAAATGCCAAATATAATGAGTTGCACCAGAAAACTGAAGCAAAATGAGGTTACAAAACGAGGTTTGTACTTCTGTAACTTCGTTACAAAACGAAGTTTGGACTTCTGAGCTGGATGGGGTTTCCTGTTTGAGTACCCAAAGTGTACCAGATAAGAAGGTAAACGGAGCTTGCAGAACCAGTGGGAAGTAATGGGACAATGAACCATGATCACTACTTCAAACTGAACACCTGCTACCTTAAAATAAATGTGTGACATTTAATGCTATGTACTTTAAGTTTTTAGTGTTTTAGAATAACAATGCGTGGAAGACAGCTAAGCATAGCAGAACTTAGTTGAGGTGTTGGATATTGTTTGACAGTGCTAACCTTGAAAAATAATTTCAACTATTAGTAAAATGTGAATGTTTTACAAACTTACTTTTGAATTACAGTCTTTATATTTTTCTGAAATTTAATCTCATTAAGTGAGGGTTTAAAATAGGATATTAGCAGTGAAAATATAATTTAATAGTGGAGTACTGCTAGCATTAGCTCTCCAGTGACTATGTAGACAGCTGTGAAAACTTAATAAACCAATAATTTCTCATACATATTGCTATTTTAGCACCATGTAACTCACATGTTTAATTAAAATAATTACTTATATGGCCCCAGTTAGTCTTTTTATCATGAAATGGAGATTTGATATGGCCTTCTACGCACTCATTAGTTTTATTAATCTGAGATGTAAATCTCTTTTTTTGGGGTGCTTTTTGGTTTTGTTTTGTTCTGTTTTCATTGTTGGCTCCATTTAAGCCATTGTTGTTTCTCCCCTCCAGAGTAGTTACCTTACAGATATCCCAGTCATTGTTCATCACCCTAGTCCTACCAGTACAGCCAGAGTACCATATACATGATTTAGACACTTGTAGAATGAGTTAATTCCAGAAAGGACCCGTGTTTCCTCATCTGATCCCCTTCCTAGGCCATTACAGAACATGCATTGACTTCTATTTCAAGTGAAAAGTATCCTGTACTGTGACTACCATTTAGGAGAACATTGTCACTGTAGTGACAAATGATCCATTAATTTGACACAGTATCTGATTACTCATGTTCAAACACAGTGTATTTGACCTTGAATTCATATCAGTTCAGCCTTAGCCTCCATTTCTCTGTCTTTATTTGCTAGACTTAGCAATCACATGTTCCCTGTGCATCTATTATTAAGGATAGGTTTAGGACTAGAGTTTGTCATCATCTTTTCCAGTTTTCTTAAAGAAGCCTATGTGGACAGCATGGAATTAGTAGCATTTCATGCCTCATGAATACACCCAGATAGATACACCTTTATTTGAATTTTGTACTCTTCTCTGAGTTTTTCAAGGGAAGTACTAGTAACAGGATGGTCTACTTCACTTAGAGGTAGAGGGCCTGGAAAACTCCTGGTTTGTGCTTATCACAACCAACTGGGAAGTGCCTAAGGCTTTTTATATTGAACTCCAGAGGATTAATTAAACTGTGGCCTTCATTTGAGAAAAGGTGATGGACACTTGTGTATGGAAAAAATACCAGTAGAATAATTTAGACCATTTTGCACAGGAAGAACCAAGCTGTTGTCAAAATGGGGATTGCGAAGATGTTTAGTCAACAGCCCCAACTGCTAATAGTATTGGTAATTCTGTGCAGAGCTGTTTCCAGAAATTTGTTGTCGATTACTGTACATATGTTTTGCATATTAAAATGGTAACTAAAGTGAGGCTACAACTAATGAACATGCAGTGTAAAGAAACCTCTTCTCTCAGTTAAAAGCACAAATTTAGATTATTCCAGAAATATGATTTTGAAAGTGTGGAATAAGCTAGCTAAACAATTTTAGCAGCTTTACCTTGGAGACTAAAAATCACTCAGAAGTTTTGGCTATTAATTTTAATACATGGCCTCTAACCACATGACTGAAATGAACATTAGTCTCTTTGCTGCCACAAAACATGAAATTCAAGGAGCTGGTTATATTTTGCAAGAACTGAAGCAGCCCATTTGCCACATATTTAAATTTGCCTGTCTCTTTCATCCTACCATTTGATTTCCACTAATCTAAAATTTTCAGATGTGTTTCTTGGAGGATAAAGCTCATTACTGCTCTTCCAGTACTTCCAGAATTGCCCTTCTGCAATTCACTTCTGCCAAATTATGCTTAAGCATAATTTTACCCTACTGAAAAAAAGTTAAATCCTATTGTCCAAGCTTTTACAACTAATTATACATAGTTCAATAAGTGGCAGGATCCCATTTAGGCTTTGCCTAAAAGGACAAATAGAGGGATATTTTGTTCTTCTTAGTTAATTGAATAATTCTATTGTGCAGATTCTGTGGTAAATTGTTTCTTTGGGTTTTTTTGTTTTAATTTATCTTTAAATTACCAGAGATATTGTAGTAATTTTCTTCATATAAATGCATGTGATAACAATGACTAATCTCTTTATGAACAAAAGCTAGCTTTGGAAAAATATATTTCTATTTAGTAAGGAGGATATTGATACTTCTACCACTTGAACTTTATATCTCCCTGTTGCAAATCCTGAAAAACAGTAGGCACTATATAATTCAGAATTTAAAAATCTATTAATGTTTTCATTGATTAAACTATATGAACATAATTTTCATATTTGTATTTGAATAGCAAGGGACTAAACAGATATTTTTTGCTCAACCTGGCTAAACCTTTGTAAAAAATGTCACCTAATTTGAAAATACCCTCCAGAAGGATGCTAAGTGCACAGAAGTGTGTGCCAAATCATGATGCTTTTGAGAAACAGTTTTGAAGCAAATCAGAAAGCTACCAAATAACAAAGTGCTACAAAGAAAAGCTATTTCTGAGACAGCAGTCCTTTTGGGTTTAGTGGTTATGGAGCAGACCTCAGCACCATCAAAAGGACACAAAAATTTAAAAGAGAGACTATTCTTAAAATTAAGGCAGATTTGCAGATTTCCCTTGCTACCCCAGAAGACTTGTAGACTATTCTAGAAAAATCATAGCAATCATCACCAATTATTTCTTATTAGGAAGAATGGCAGAGAAAGCAAAGGTATCTATGACGCTTAAGATGGAACAAACCCACAAGGAACAGGATTTATTACTGAAGACCAAAGAATTTTGTGCTAAGTAGACATTATTGCTTTGTCTGATGTATCACACCTGATTTCTATTTCTATTTCTATTTCTATTTCTATTTCTATTTCTATTTCTATTTCTATTAATTTTTATTTACTGTTATTTCTGTATTATTAACTATAAATGGTATCTTTGATAAGCAGATTAGATGTCGAGGGATACATGGTAAAAGACAGTTTCATTTATTCAAATGAATCTTATCCAAGAAGAAATGAAAAATTGGGCAAAGTTTTGGAGCTGTAAGGGAAGTTTCTTCTCATGATATGTACTTGATCTGAAGACCTGCTGGAATATGCAAGTTGTTGTAGACTTCAGGAACCTTGGAAACAAGACGAAGAAAGGCAGGTAAATTTACTGGAAAGTATTCTAGTCCCATGACCAAGTGTAAACAGAAAACAGAGAAGGCAAATAATTTGTTATATAACTTGTATGAAAATTATAAGTTCTGTAGAGCCCTAACCTACATTCCAAGAAAGCAGTTAAAAGAACTAGTATTAGTTATGGGACTACAATGTTCAGTTCTGCTATCATTATAAAAAATATTGATTAACAAGAAATGGTATGAAAGGGACCAAAAAACCCTTTTCCACAACTTGAAAAAAAGGAATCCTCACAGAAACTTACAACTTTATCAGTTCAGTTTGACTGGTTTATCAAAAGAAAGATGAAAGATGACTTTATTAGGACGTACTTGTATCTCATAAGGGGAAAATAAAAGATAACAAAGAATGAAGTCATCTAAGATAAGCACAATAGCCATGATTTTAAATTATAAACATAAAAACACAAAATAAACTACTTCTCTGCAAAAATTAAAGTGGCTAGTCATCGGAGCAAAAAAGAATATTCAGATGAGGACTAAATGTTAATTTCCTTCAACAGACTCCACTTGTTTGGCTCAAATCTGGATTAAACAGATAAAGCTTCATGGCCTATGGTTCACGGAATATCTAAATCAATGAACTCATGATTATACTTGGCCTTTAAAAATTGTGATTCTGTAATTTTCAGGTTTTAGAAAGAACACATTCAGTGTAAGAGACATAGAAGAAATTGAAGAAGCCATCATATGCTTTTTGTCCTATTATCTCTGTTCTCCATCCCAAAACAAACACTGCAAAATAAAATCAATCTGAATCTAACTTAAAACTGAAGCTGGATAAGGAGCTTGTAGGCCTATATGCAAGGAGAATAAAGCAGTCGTATACACAAATCACCATTACAATAACCGAACATTTTATTACTCTAACAGCCAAGTAAATACCATTGCCCTTCATGACCCTAGAAGTTACCTGTCCTGCGATTTATGAGCAGTTATCACTTTCATCTCCCTCCTCTCCCGTATCATCAGCTACTGTCTGTAAAGAACTCAACCCTGGTCCTGGAAAGGAGTCACTGTATGGTCTGCCTAAGCAATTAATGTGGGTGGCTAATACGTAATAATGAAGATACTGAAAGACAATTTAGTAAGTTGATGAATGTGATGGACAGCTACTTAATTGCACAGGAGAAAGTTAATTCACTACTGAAGTGTCATTATTTAAGTAATGCTTGTCTGTTCAAAAGGCAACTACTTAATAGAGATGTTATTAAAGCTAAATTACAGCAAAGCTGTGAGACATCTCCATCTAAACAAGACAGGCAAGTCAAAATGAGTGATGAGATACGCATTTTAGTAATTTTCAGTTTAGCCATTTATTGTAATAGCTATTGGATGCTATAGCTTTCATTGCTTCATTTATCACTTCATGTTTGGAGCCACCTGATTTGTACTTTTGTAGTTCTAAGTACATAAGTAATATAGAATTATTTTTTCTTTAATTCAAAAAGTTATTTAGTGGAAGAAGTGATACAAAAACAGGATAAGATATGAAGCAACAAAAATTAGGATTTAATATGAACTAAAATAACCTCAACTGCCAGATGAAAACAGGCATATGTAAGTATCAACTTTAAATTTTCAGCCTCACATGGTTGCAACAGAAAAGCTTTGAAATGTAATAGGTCTTACCTGCAAGATACAAATTTAGAATAGATATTAAAAACTCTCTGCTGCTATTATTTAAATCTGACTATTTTTAAGGCAAGCATTTGTTCTGGAGCAGACAGAGGAGTTAAATATTAATATAAAAAATAGACTGCAGTAATACAGATCTTGATTTCTAAACTTGTATCACAACAATACCTAAAAAAACCACGGACCACAGAAATTTATGGGAGAGAGAATTCCTCTAATGCATTTTTGTGCATTTCTTTTCATCTTCATATTTTTGTACCCCCAAAAAGCCCAATAACATAACTTAATGATTCCAAAGGCTTTCAGTGATGATCAGCAGTAGCAGCTAAATACAGTATATACCCACATTTCTGCAATATTTGGATGGTAACACAAAATTGAAACTCTTTTCTTTTCTACTTTTACGTCCATTATATCAAGAGATCAATATATGGGGCAGCCTCACAAATTCTGTTATTGTCAGAAGTTATTCTGTACTAACAGAGATGAGGATACAATCTAAAAATAGACTCTTCAAATTTCATAAAGGGATACTAAATTTGTTTTCCTAATAATCTTGAGATTCTTTGTACAGATTCTTCTCTGTTTAGAGCAGATGAAATGGAAAAAAATGAAATTATTTATATTTAATATGGGGTTTTTTTAATACATAATAAAATTTATATATTTATTTTATTATTTACATTTAACTCAACCCAAACAATTGTTCTTTACATTAATGTGTTCATCTGTTTTGCTTCCTTGGTTCTCAAGGTACATCACAGTGGTGTAATAACTCCTATACAACAAAAAAGACCACCGATGTTTAAACAAGTTGTTTTGACTATGTTTTGTATTTACACATTTTCTTTTAATGTTAGAGTTGTAAAAAAGTTCAATTCAAAGTTTATTCTTCATGTATAATATTAGCCTTTTAAATTGCCTAGTGTATTTATTCTCTTAAAATATTAATTATTTTAGTAATGCTAAGTATTATTTAGTAATACTTAGTAATATTTAAAATACAATGACTAGTGATATAACACGTTTTTTCATTTAATTGATTAAGATTTGGCATTGAAATAACTTGTTTTCTCCACCTTCAAAGAATGGATAAACAATAAAAGATGTTTATTTACTCATGGGTCACATCATAGTTTTACATTAGATTTTAATGCATTTTGTTGCCTAATCCATGGAAAAATGATTTGCACTGTGATTTCTCTTTTTCTGCTAGATGGCTAAAGGTTCAGTCTAAGGGCCTGACTTGTCTTCCTTTACTTGTGTGAGTACTCTTCCATCATTTCAGTAGTTGTCCTGTCTTAGTTGAGTATTAATGCAAACAAAGGATGCTTCAGTTAAGCATAAAGTATGTTATTCAGCTTTAATCACTTATGCTTGGATTATTTTCATTTATGAATATTTGGTATCTTAATCTTTTTTTTCTCCGATCAATCCATTTCAGAAGTTGTAGCTTCATTTCTTTTTTCAAGAGGTCTGGAGGAAATGTTGCTGAATATATAGCTTAATGTTGCAAAATTTCAGTTCAGTACTAAAGGAAAATGTTAAAAAGTCAAGTTTAATTATTCCAGTCTGTCACTGAAGACAAAGAGAGTTTTGTTTACACAGGTCTGACCTCTAAAGCATGCCAGATGTTGTGGAATAAGCTATATAAGAGCTGAAATAGATGTTTACTCTTCACAAAGTTAGGTGTGTTCCTCAGAAAAGAGGTCCTTTAACCAATTACTCTCATCTGTCCATTTCTACATGAATTGGCTTTTTATTATTATTACATTTACTGTCTTTCTTCCTCCCTGGCAAGTAGGAAAAAGGCTTTATTACTCATATCATGAAGTAAGTACTCCATGCAATAATTACTGCTTCAAAAGTAGTAACTTACGAGTAAGTTACAGGCAACATATGGTTTCACTTACACAAGGCATCACCTGATAAAGTGGAGAAAGTCTCAGTAATTTTTTATCTCTTCCCAGTATTTTATGGCATCTTTGAAAACTTTGTTTAACTGTGTCTATTTATTTATTGATAACTCCCCATTCAAATCAGGACAGTGTTAGTAACTTTCTCAGTTGGGTGGTTTAAAATATGTTTGCTCTTGGACTTAAACAGCTAGTGAGAACTCTTTTCCAATTAATATTGCCTTGCTCATTAGGCTAAAAAAGTGGGTTTCTTATTAACCAGGATTGGTTTGACCTCTTTTTGCCAATACTTTACAATATTCTGTGAACATTTAAAAATATTCCGAAAATGGGACAACTTTCTAAAGCAAGCCTTGTGGGAACCAGAGCTTACTTGTGAGAATGAACTTGGTGAGAGTCAGGCTGAGAAATCTACAGAGCCTTCTTCTACATTCACCAGCTCACCTCTTCATAAGGTCATCTTTGTTGTGTAATTATCCAGACTCAGAGTTCTTACTGGTCAGCACCTACAGATATGGTAACTTGCACGTAGTCGTGGAACAGAAGTACAATAGTGAGAGACATGAGCTCTAGCATCGCTTCTGATGGTGTTGCCTAATTTTTTGTCCACTTAGTAGTCTTTATGTCTTCTAGAAAGTACTAATGTACCTTCATTTTACAAGTGAAAACCAGTAAACTTGCAGAGGAACATTCCACGAAGAGCTGATGTTAGACACTGAACTTCCAGCGTAGAAGACAAGGTTTTGCCAGCTGAGTAGAAAGGCCTTTCAAATTCATGGGTATTCAATATATACACTTACCTGTACCTGCAATACAGTTCCTCTCTTACGTGTTTGCTCTGTCAGGCAGTACTTACTGGATGCTGTTACAGATCAGAAAAGTATACGGAAGTTCTATCTTTCAGTTGTTTCACATCTGATGTATCACTTCAGTGGCACATTATTTCTGTTAACTAATACGATGGCTGTGAAAACCAGATTGGCCGATGCGAGCAGTTACATATGCTGCATTTAGTAAATTACATAAATGCAGAACATCAAAGTTTCTGTGTTGGCTGGTTTTGTGGGTTTTTTTTCCAGTTTAGTGTCTAACAGCCTAAATACTTCCAATATTATACTTGGATTCAACTTAGAAGAAGGAATGAAAATAGGCATTTAGGAAATAGCGAAGAGGTGTTTCTCTTGCTGAATTGTTTTGTGTAAATGTATTTTAAAACTTTCAAATTTTTTTCTAGCTTGTATAAGGTACTAACCAAACAGCTCTTACTGTTTTGAATGGAAAGAGTAAGATTATACTTTGGAAACATTGAAAATTGGGATGATGTATACATATACACCATATAAGATTGATACTATTGCTGATTTCTGTCTCAGACCAGCTGTTTTTCATTTTAAAACTCATGCAAGGGATTTCTATATTGATATCATATATTACACATTATATTTTAAATACTAATAATATAATACGTATTTTTATTACATAATGTTTTTAATGTTGTATAGAATATAATAATAATATTATATAGTAATATATAATATTAATCCTTTTTATGATAAATAATGTGCTATATTTTATATGTTACTCATTGTATGTTATATATATTACATCTTAGCTGTACACACAGCTATATTTGAAATGAGAAGGGAAATGCACAGATCACACTATACATTATCTATTTTTTTATGGCTGGAATTCTGAAAAAATAATTCTGTTTCAGCCACACATTCTTACCCTATTTACCTCTAAGCTGTGCAAGTGCCACTCTTCCAACAGTTTCTCCTGAACTGGCTTTAGGATCCATTTGTATAATCCAGGATATTTACCCATTCTTAAAAAAAATTGAAAAAGTACAATGTTTTCCCAGCATTCAAGTCTTGAAAGTGTAAATTCTACAGGATAAATAACAATATTAGTAAGAATATCATAATTTAGCTTATATTGCTAACTAAGTCAATGGGTGTAATGAGAGACATAAGGGTTCACAGAAGACTAATAAGGACACAGGAGCTTCCACACATGGCCTCCTAAGTGGCTTGACTGCTCCTTCTACTCCAAGCTTGTGTCACTTGGGAGATGTCCCTATTAGAAGTGTCTTCTAAACACAGAAGTAGGTAGGACCGAAGCTGTAGAGGAACGGGTGCTTCGTCCAGTGTTAGCTGCTGGGTTGTACTTCTGTGGTGGAAAGCAGCAGCCTTGGTGTTCAGGGCATCTACCCTCTGCTATACAAAAACACCCCTACGCAGGTGGTAGCTGCTACAAGGGCTGAAGACAACTAGTAAGAAGGTGACACCGGGAACATACTAGCTAACAGGGGAAAGAAGTGCATGGAAGGCTGTGTGTCTTCTCTGTACTTCTCCATTAGATGTATTCAGATTAAAATGCATAGGATCCTGACTCAGACGAAGAGCCGATAGAACATTATCTTAACTGGAGAACTAGAAGAACTCATGCAGCCAGTTTTCCTTTGGCTTTGAGATTAGCAATAGATTTGAAGTCATTTAATGAAGAACAAACTCCAAAGCTTTCTCTATAATCAGAAGCATTCATAATGCTTCCTTTATAAATTTTCTGGTGCCTAATAATGTAGTTTAGTTAATGTCGCAAGTTTTCCCTCATTTGAGGTGCTAATATGGTCTCTTACCTATACATTTATTCCTTGAAACTTGGAGGGACATGATATTTTTAAGGCACGCGCATGCACACACTTTTTCTGAATAATAGCAATTACTTAGGAAACATTTAATGCAGAATTTCTATGCCTTTCTGCCAGCTCCCTCCAAGAAGCTAGATGATTCTCTAACAAAACTCTGAGTTTCATCAAGAGACTAACACTAAGAGAATTATTTTTCAACACTAATAGCTTTAAAATTAGTTTTATTATTTATGTTCCAAATATGCCAAAACCAGCATGTTAAACTGCTTTCTTGCATAATGTTAGATAAACAAAACTCAGTTAGTTACCAACCTGTTTGTTGCACACATAATAGCAAAATAATGTGGTTACATTTCTTAAAAAGATCCAACTACAAAGTAAATACTTTGTCTACTCTGCAAGTCTAAAATGTTACTTAAAGCAATAAAAAGGAATGTGGCTGGAAAAGCAACATCCCGTTATACAATGCAAACCATAGAGCTCCATGAAGAGCAAAGTACCTTGAAGTAATAAAGTGGCTTTCTTATCTCTTATATGAGATCTTTTCATATGAGGGACATCCCAAAAACTTTTATGTGAAACTCTGACATTTTCTGCCTAATAATTTTAGTGACACTATTAAGGTACTAACAGGCTACCTTTAGCGTATATATGTATTTTAATTACGATTGACTTAAAACGTCACAATGCACCAACTGCCTGCCCAGCATTCAAGCATGTTCAATATTAAGGCATTTCAGTAAGTGCAAGAAGAGCCAGACCTTCCCTGACCTCTCAGCATTTCCCAAGCTTTAAGCCCTTGCCCCAAGATACACAGGAATTAACACAGTTGAATGGAATTTTTCAAATATATCTCTGCAGAGACTAGAGGCCTGGAAGCCAGCATACTTCAGAGTCTGGAAATGCCTGTTTTGATACGTAATAAAAGAGAGGGAATAGAGGACCCAATAACACAAGAGAAAGAGAAAAATTTCATAATTAAAAACCACAAAAGTATCCTCAATCAGATGGTTACCTCTTTAGATACTATCTTTTAGTGTAGGTAAAAATATGCACTCTGATCTTGAAGTGCAACAAGATGGTTATTAGGCTTCTTCCACCAGACAAACACAGCTTTGATATACAAATCAGGTGAAGACTTCTTAAATACAACAATCTGTAAGCCTTTTTTCTTTAAGGAATATTTTTAAAGCAACATTTTCATCAAAATGCTGGCATTCAGACAAAAAATGACTATAACCAAAGTTTATTAAAAGTAAACTAGCTTTAGAAAAGAAAGAAGGCATCTATGCAAGATAAAATATTTACACGAGACAAGGAATTCTAGAACTACTGACAGAGAGACCTACTACTTTAACCAAGAAGAAGGTAATGTATTTGAAATCGACACAATATCAGCTTTTATTTGGAATATAGAAGAAAGCTGTTTTGGGGAACGCTTTCAGAAATGAACTTAAATAATGACTCTTTAGTTGTTTGGAAGACAGTAGCAAAAAACAGAAACACTCCACATAAGAAAAAGATATGGACATTTCTTATCATACTTACTACTTGTTTTAATTATAAAGCTATTTAGGACAGTTGAGTGGGGACACAGAAGAATCTGGAGGGATTTACCTAGTGGAAGCAGAAATTAAGATTTCATTATATGGTTATGACTATGTTCTTCATAGAATATACATAATAATAAAGTTGGGAAGGATTATAGGAAATAGAGATTTTTTTTCAGCAATGAGGGCATGAATTAAAATACTGCAAATCACAGATACAGCATTGTGGCTTAAAACAGTAAAGGATGACAGATAACTTCTAAAATTCATAGATAATAAATTTAGATATTTTGGTACTAGCATTCCAAAGAAAGAGAACGTATTTCAATGAAATATGAAATGGCAATTACTTACTGTGATGTAAATGTGAAAATACTATTACCAGTTAAATGACCTGGTGAATTCCAGGGCTTTAAATGAGTAGTTGGACTTAAGCATCTCTTTTTCCTGAATCTCTCTTAATCCACAGAAGAATCCTAAAGAAGTCTATCAAAATAATTACACAACTCCTAAAGGTTAAATTGTAAATTACTACACAAAATAGAACAACTGAAACAATGTTGTGGCAAGACAAACCAGGACAGTGCTGCCACAGAATTCCTGGAGGAAAAGCTTCCTCAGAAACACAGATAGAACAGAACTTACTGACCTCAATCCTGTAATGTAGCTCAGCCCAAAACCTTCAGTATAAAAATTCTGGCAAGCATGAAACAGTGTCTGGAATTTAAAAGCATAAGTGGCAGTATACAGCACTTTTGGACAACATGGAATTAGCTAATACAAATATAATATATAGATACATACACACATATTTACATATGCAGAGAAGGAAGGAGAGGAGAGGGATGCTTTCACTCAAATTAAAAATTGCACAAGTCTTGAAACAAGGGGAAGTATTTATTCATGGCATACAAATTTAGATAACATCATACTTATAATAGATGTATTTGAAGATCACTATCTGTGATAGGAATTTTTAAAAGTAGTCCTCTACAAAAAATCTCTTAGAAAGAGAGCTGATAAAGCTATTTGCCTTATGAAATTTTGTACAGAAATCTG
The DNA here is from genome assembly GCA_002844005.1 of Limosa lapponica baueri. Lineage (NCBI taxonomy): Eukaryota > Metazoa > Chordata > Aves > Charadriiformes > Scolopacidae > Limosa > Limosa lapponica. Next base: position 359,584 of record KZ505943.1, on the reverse strand, counting down.
AAATGTGCAAAGAAATCTGCAATGGAAACTGTTTTGTAATGCTTTTAAAAGACAAAATTTTAAAAGTCTGTAAATTTATGAAGTGTGGACTGCAAATATAAATCAACAGCAAAAGATTAGAATTAGCTAATGCAGATCAGAACTATTTCAAAATTAACCAAATAGCACAAATTCAGTACTAGCTGTTTCATGGAACATTTTAATCTTTATATAATCAGATAATACTGTTGTCACAGATATCAATGTGAAATGTAAAATTACACAGGCCCCACTTCATACAGGATGTAATGGAAAATGGAGAGCTAGAACTAATGTGCAAATAAATTTTGCAACAGCATTCTGGGAAGATATGCGTGGAAAAAAAACTAATCTGGGAAAGGATGTTACAGTAAATGAGATAGGAGATGATGAAAGCCTTGTTGAGGGTTTTTAGCTGTTGGGGTGGATAAGAAAGGGAGTCAATATGACTGTATTGCTAAAATTTTTACTTCACTTTAATTTATGTTTCATTGCAAATGCTTGGCAGAACCACTGACCAATCTTACCTTTTGGATGGGACATCTAGGTGAAAGCGGATCACTTTTTAACATTTCTCAGATAGTTACTAAGTGGATCAATTCTTGCATTGCACTTTTCACATAAATGTTCATCTGAATTAAATACCAAATATGTTATTTTGCTGACTGCATTTTCTCAGCATTTCTGCAATGCTCCAGTAGATGCCCTTTCACAAAAATAGGAATAGTATTGTTTTGTTGCTAAATATTTCTCAAATGTTAAGTGCATCTCACAGCAAAGACATGGGCATGAAGTAGAAAGTATACAGCTCCTTTATTTTGTTACTATGAATACTGCAAATTGAAGAAGAAATATTTTATGATGCAATTCCACTTTTGAATAGAAATTTTGAAAAATTAGTATTCTTGATTCAAAACTTTGCTCTTTCTGTTCTGTATAACATTTGGGTTCTATATTCAAATTTTCATTGATTGAAAATACGGATTTTCTTCTGATTCATACAGCATGAAAAAACTAAGCAAATTTGAGTTACAATTGTAGCTTGTGTCAAAAAATAGAAAATCCTCTGATTCTAAAATTATACTTCTTTATACATTTTCTAAAGGCTAAAAATATAGCAAAATTCTCCATTCTTTGAAAACTAGTCTAAGTTTGGAAAGTACAAAAGCAATAAATATGGAATACTTCTATTACTATTTTTGCAAAGTCACACTTCGCAGCAGGTCCAGACTTCCCAGTGCCATTACGGTGTGAATTGAAGAGTGTTTCTGAAGACATGGAGTTACACACCCACCAACATTAGGAAAAATTTTAATTCTTTCCTCTGCTATTTATTTCAGTGGATGGAATTGAAAGAAAGAGGCGGAATAAATACTGAGAAAAGCATTGAAGAGATTTCTAAGGATAAATAGTATTTGACAGACACATTGGAATAACTACTTGGACAAAAACTAAAAGTTTTTGTTACAAAAAACTCACAGACCTACTTCATGTGTGAAACTGCTTATTAACTAGTTCTTCTTTAACATAACATGCACAGGACCATTTTTCTCAGTAAAAGAAAGCAATTACTTTCACAGACTCTTGTTTATGTAATGAGTCTCATCTACACTGTTAAATTAATATCCAGCATATAACCATACTTTTGCCTTGGAGTCAAACTGCTAGGAATTCAGCTCTCACCTGCTATTTTTTTAACAGTATTTCCCCTCAAACATCTGATGAACTCCAGTGGGGTTTATTGCTTACATATTTAGGTCTTAATTCCATAATTTTTCCCAACAGCACTTTCTGACTGATGACTAATATTTATCTTCTTTCTTGGATCTCTACAGAGTTATTGTGCCATGAAAATGAGAAAAATGAGAGTCCTTTTGACAAAAAAAACCCAAACAAACAAACAAAAACCAACACACACCTGCTTGAGGGAACCAATGAAATACAATAAATAGAGATAAAATTATTAAACATTGTGAAAAACAGGAGTCAAGGTTGTCTGCTAGAAGGCTACATTTCCTAAAACCTTCCTAAGACAGCTTAAATCATACTGCTACAACCAAGACAGATGTCTCTTCTGGGTCCTGTTTGCTCCACCTTTGGTAGGTATTTTAACAATGTTAAGCATGTCTCAAGCAACCTGGCAAGATCTAGCTGTGCTGGCAGCACGACATCAACAGCTTATGCTGGAAGCAAAGACGCCAGGCCAGTGCTGGAAGCCTGGGCTAGGCGACGGGGTCTCCGGGCTGATCAACTGCTGACCTGGCCCCGAGTTTTGTCAGCAGGGCTGGGGACAGGGACAGCTGGTTGTTCCACTCCAGAGGGGATCCTGGTGCTCAGGCAGCATGGAGGGCCCTGGCTGGGGTGGAAGAAGGATGACCCAATGCAACAGTAATAGGTCCCCTCATTGTCACTTAAGTATCAAAGCCAGAACATCCCTCATTAAAATAACAAACTCATCAACGCTTAGCGAGCACTATGTGATAATGTAGTCATCGAATTTGTTTAAAAGAGTGGTACCATGTTTCAAAATGAGCTTCTTTACACTGATCGGATCATACACCTTCTGGTGACTATTTTTTTATCGAGCTTAGTGAAAGTAACATCTCCTCTATCAAACCAGACACACCTATCAATTGCTAACACAAAAAAAAATGGAAAAGATGCTAGGGTTTTCAAGGCAAATATGCTTTGAGAACTAAAATAATAGTTTATTATCCCATCTTTTGCTGGCTGCGTAGAGTCCTTAAGCCATGCTCCTAGTCTGTAGATATTGGTAGTCTAGGATATTGATAGTACGGTGTAGATGAAAAATTAATTCTTCATTTCTGCAAAAAATGCCCATGAGACTAATTAAAGGGTAATATCTAAGCACTTTGCAATACCTGTTTATGGAGCTGCACTCCAGCACTTTCAGTGGCTGGAGAGGTTTACATTTATTTCAGGGTTCTATTACAGATGCACAAATTGAAGAACAGACCAGATTTTCTAAGGGGAAAAACTTGATTTGCATTGATTCACAGTATTCTAATGGTACACACATACCTCTAAATTTTTTTCTTTCGATGAGAACCCAATATTTGGCTGGAGCAGGGCATTCTGCATGCACTGCAGCTCAACCACACAGTAACAATGATACCATACGATATTTGAAATGGTTTGGCAACCCAGTTTAATAGTTCTGTACTAAGTATATACTGTATCCATCACTCTTTATTCCACATAAATGTTAACAGTATTCTCTGCAACGCTTATGGAAAGACTGAAATGAGGATATCCTTGGCAAAGCATTATCTTTGTGAGTGGCCAGTCTCTTTCACCAAGGACCTGCATGTTTTCTCCCTAACACTTCAGATCTCTGCTTCATGAAATGTTTAATTGACATTTACAACTTCTAGGCTATTCTGAGCTTTGAATTTTCCACGTACCACATAGATCCTGCTGCACGCTTCTACTCAGGTATTTCAAAGGGAATATTGATTTGACTTTAGCATGCTTACCATTAGCAGTTCAGAGCTGGCATCACTATCTTTAAAGCCAAGTATTTTTATGAAGTCCTGGATTTCCTTAGCTATTCAGTTTTAGATAATGTTAAAATTTGTCAGTATATAAAACTATTTTGTGATGTAATTTTTAATTATCTTTTAATCTTTTATTTTTTCATAAAAGGCTACATGGTCAAGAAAGGCAATAGGTTGAAATGGAGATTAATGAACATTCTTGGCTAATTTTGCAATTTAATTTAAAGAGCTACTTTGAAACCACAGGAAAAATAGCTGACTTTTTTAAATGGGGGAAAAGGGAATGTGATCCTAAAAAGAAATTTCTTCTTATGAAATGAAGACTTCCTTAGCATATAAGCTCCTGAATAACACACTTTTGAGCTAATAATGCAGTTTTGCTTCCCTTTTATGCAATGCTTCAGAGATCCAGAATTTTTTCAAAGGCAGCAAGATACGTAGTTTTTCCACCACATTTGATATGTTTCCAGTGAGGCTTGATCCAACCATTGAATGAACTAACTTTTGGTAACTGTTCACATTTTAAAGATTATAACTACAGTACTTCTGTAAACAACAGATCAGGGTCACAATAAAATTACTAATCTGGTTCCCTTGTTGTATTTCTTCCCAGCAGTTAGATTTAGTGATATACCTGCTTTCTTTTGTTTGTTCCCCCCTTTTTTAAAAACAAATCCGGCCTAATAAGGAATCAGTACAAAATGGAAACAGTGTTGAAATCCTTTCCTCCAGAGATCTGCAGTGGTTTAAAGAAACAATACTTTTTGTCTTGTAAGCATGAATTGAGTTACTGTTATAAGAAAAGAGAGAGCAATTACTGCATTTTTAAGATAAAATATCCTTCTTCTCTAATTGGCTTTAAATCTGAAGAGACACAAGTATAACAAACATTTCATTTATGTTTCTTCTTCTTCAGAGGAAGCCTAATCTGCACACTAAAATATGTCATTTTTCATATCCATAATTTGCCCCATCTGAAAATAAGCCTCCCAAAATAATGAGTGGGTGGTTTTTTTTTTAGTTCTGCCAAGATGTTTTCCTTTTAAGGATCTGATTAATAACTTGTTATGAATGTCAAAGGGGAAATTCAAAGCAAAGAGTTATTTATTTAAAAAACTGAAAGTATTTTTTTATATGAACCTTTGTGCAATAAATGTCTCTCATTTCAAACTATGCTGTCTCTACAGCTGTGTGCATGCACAGATATCAGAAACTTCCAGATGTCTTCTCTATGTCCATCCCCACTGCTTGCTCAGTTCCCTCCCTTTTCCTGCACACCTTTTCAGGTATGCAAGTAAGATGCAAAAGATTTTTCAAAATTCAGCCCGTAAATGAATACGCTTTCCTAAACCCTACATACAACTCCCATGAGAACATAAACTCCTGAAAAGGAGAACATGAGCTCCACATTATATATTCCATCAGCAATAGACCACCATGTAATTTTTTGTTGGTTTGTTCACAAAAGGAAGGTTTGCAGAGATTCCTGAAAGCTGTTGTTCCTATGGATTAGTTCATAAAGGGATGCCATATAACAGAACATATATCCTCTGCTTTAGGTCATGTGCCTACTACATGTGATAGGCCACTGTTTCTGGTTCTGTCATTGCACTAAAAAAATTCTCAGGAATAAAGTCTGAGCAGAGAAAAGCAGGAAAAATCCTGCATGCCACTGAAAATAGTCCTACCCAAACTGGGATAGCTGGTTACCTAGCTTGTGGTTTACTGTCATCTCTGATCCTTCCAGCTGCTGACATTTCTGAGAATCACTCCTTTTCTTCTTTATATGAACAGCAGGCATGAATACATAAGAATCATGTCTATCCAAATTAAACCAAAATCTGCCTTATTTTCCTTCAACACTGTACCTTTCCTATTTAATGTTTAAATCATACAGATCTGAATCCTTCTGTCAGCTTCACTTCATGTCTGCTATTGCAGCCTTCAGAGCATCTCCACCACACTGTATCTCCCCAGCAGCATGGTAATCTGCAAGACTAATTTTATCAGCTGATCCTCAGATTTAATCTTCGAACTATCTTTTTTTATAGCTGAGATTTACCTTCAGAGTGCAGGTGACTACCTTAAATTTCCCTCATTGTCTAAAGTTGTGGTTCCACGTTTGCACTTGCGCATTGTCATATTACCTTGGAGTATAGGTCTGAGCCAGTTCAGACATAAGTGGACTTTTCCAACACCGCTCTTCACTTAGCAAGAGCTAGCGGTAGAGGTTTTTGGATGGTGAGAAGCCTGATGCTCTGACTGCTGCGTGTGCAGCTGTTCACTTGTCCGTCCTCTTTCTCTGTGGGGCTCCCTGTGGACTGGCCTCCTTGGAAGAGCTGGCCTTCTGTTTATAATAACAGACTTCCCCTATGTTGGTGGCCAGAAGCAACTGCCTTTAAAGTACCGCTTCACTGCCAGGACACCATTCAGCACTGCAAAAAGCAATACATAATTTTTGCTTTTGACTAAGCAGTGACTGCAAGCAGCAGATACATGGTTCCTTGCCTAATGACAGCTGTACATGTCCTGATGCAGCTGTACTGAGACCATCTGCGCCAGGCATGAGCCTTCTTGTCCACTAATGGTCACATAGAGGGAGAACAGGTACATGCAGAGATGGAATGACAGCAGGCCAGGCTGCCCCAGGCCTAAAAATTCTCAATATATTGTTAGGTGTTTTATGAAGATAGGTAACTACTCACACCTGTGCATCAGAATCAGGAGAGTCAAACTGTGAAGGATGCCCTGTGAACTGCTTTATGCAAAATCCCATATTTATTCTGAAAAACTGTGTATGGCTGAATTGAAACCAAGATACCATTACTCCCCACACCTTTTTCTCTCACTCTTTTTACCTTGTCTTATTTGTTGCAGAAAAGAACTGACATTTGAGGACCACAGTTTTGAATCACTCACTCCTTACATGTATACAGATTCCACCCTGAATTGTTTTCCCCATCCCAGAATTGCAATTAAATTGCTTTCTAATTGGAATTTAATTGCTTAATAATTATAATTTAATAATCACTCAATGAAGAAAATGAGTGATTAAAAAGCAATGCAAAACATAATACAATCAAAATGCAGACAACTATTTACGTTCAACTGTTTATGTACAGTTTTAAATTGGAAAGGATGTGAGACACTGAAAAGTTATCTGCTGGAATCATTTGGCTGGAAGAGATCATAGCACAAGTCCTGCTACTGCCTACACAATTCCCACTGAAGTCCACCATTGTACCTCTTCTTGAGGGGTACAGATATGAGAAAAGGTTGGGGAGGTGTAAGTAAAGGGCTGCAGAAGCCAAGCATCTCTGCGGTATAATACAGCAAGAGATAACACAGTGGGAGGAGGAGACAGGTGAGACTGAGGTCTGCTCACTGCCTGAACTAGATTTTTTTATCACCTGCCTTAGTTTATGCTCTTCTTCCCACTCTTAAGTTGGTACAGGCGCATATGCAAGAGGCACAGACTGGTAGTGCCGCTTGGCTTCACTCCACAGATGCCTGGAATGCACTTCCCACCCCCAAACAGCATGTGTTCGCTCTGCCGTATCTTCCCTCGTGACTGTAGCTTACTACTCATTGCTCCCACGCGCTGGCTCCCACAGTGGGTTAGCCATCCTCTTAAAGGCAGCGTCTGTGGCAGCGCATGGCTTCACCCACAGGCGTCACGACTCTTTAGACAAGAGCAGGAAAATTGCTACTCCTCTGTCCCCAGCAAGGTGGATACATAAGTCTTCTTCCAGCAGGAACAACCCTTCTTGCATGATTGCATCCTGCTGTCTCGGCCAGTGCTAATGATTGCTGGGCTCTCTTAAGTGTGCTTATGCTTACCTTTGCTGCCTGTGGGATGGAAAATGGGCAGACAAGTTCAGTCTGGGAGAAAAATGAAGACACCTTGCTGGTGATAGCTATGCTGTGCCTGCACATTCCTAAAATAAAGGCATCCCCTGCCGTGGGAGAAGGCTCTACTCCTTGGACAAAGACCAGCAACTAGTCCACAGGGAAAAGAAGCAAAGATGGTTTGCTGATGATCTACTCTTTGTAGAGTCCCAGAACAGATGGAGCAGAATAGGACTAAGGGGAATATGAAGAGCAGCAGAGACTAATGGCTCCACTGGGGACAGCTTTTACTTTTCACATCTAACCTTCGTTTTGAATGACATGACATTGAGCAATGTCATTCTAGGTCAGCAAAAATGATTCTTTGCTCGAGCCAAGAATGACCCAATTTTGTTATCACACAGCATGCCCCTAGAGCACCCGGACATTAGCTAAATCAGTTACTCCAAACAGCACATATGAGATGTCGGTTCCCTGCTGTGAGCTGAAGTTCAGTTCTGATGCCCCTGGGAGGCATGAGGCACAGTGGACGGATGCTCATGTCCCTACATCAGTGTGGGTCTGGAGTACAACCCACAGGGCAGGGCCAGTCACAGCAAGAGAGCGGGGCTGAGCGTGGGCATGCAGGGCACGAGATGAGATCACCAGCAGTGCTAGACTAACTGTTGGCGAAACGACGACAACCTGGCTATGCATCAGTTACCCGCTCCCTCCTGCAATTCAGCCATTGCCCTCGGAACCCTTCTCCCACCTCGGAAGAGGTGAGCTATCGAGAGAGGCTAATTCCAAATATCCTGCAACAGCTCTGGAACACAATGGGAAAATCTCAGTGTGGGGCTTCAGAAAGCAGTCAGGGTTCTCATAAAAATGGCAAGACGTTCACCTGCCTATGAGTATTCACTGTTGCACTTGTTAGGTGGCCCTAGAGGTTTGGCTTGGTCACACACTGCCTCCTGTAAGCCAGCTAATCTGGTTCTACTCAGAAAAGCATGCAAGTGTACCTTCTGACACTAGAACTGGCAAAGTTGCCCCACTCCCAGAAAGGCTAAAGCTACCTCTTCAGACTATTTAAAACAAGTTTATATTAGCTCAATACTTTGCATGATGGAAACAGGGACTTTGATTCAGCAATCAGTGCACTACAACTGGATTTATTATCTTGGGGAAGCAGGGCTTCATTGATTGTAAGAAAGAGAAAGAGAGGTTAAATGGGAGTCTGCATGTAGCAGGTTTTTGGAGTTCTGAAGGCTGCTGTGATTTCTGTGGTTTCTCCTATCTTCTCCACATATTTTTCTTTTAAATTGAAGCAAAAGATTTTGAGGAATATTGCATTTCATGGCCTTCAAATATTATAGTGCAACACCTGTTTATCACACTCCTCTTCCCTCTCTCCTAAGTTATAATCTTTCCAACAATTTGCAAGTAAATCTCTCTGCTGTAAAACCTAGGAAAATGTTCTTGCTATTTTAAATTGTTCCAAGAGCAGTTATCAAATAACTCTTCAGCTAAAGTTTTACCTAACAGACTAGGTGTCTTCTGCCTAAACTTTCAGCAAGACGTTAATACTGGTATCTGCACATGATCTAATTTGATGCTGTAACTTGCACTTACCCTACCATAGATTTCCCTTGCTTGTTTCTGCTACGTGAGTTTCTAGCAGTCATTCAGTCTTCAATGCCAGTCACTTTGCCCAACTTCTGTAGCAGAGCCTTAGCTATGTGCTCATGTGGCACGTTGACATTCTCCATCTCTGCTTTCTTCTATCAATTACGCTTGCAGTTGATGCTGCATAGATTGCTCCATTTTATGAAAGGAAACACTTCTTTACAACGGTTGCTAGGGCTTATTTGTTACAGCTTGGTTTTATTTTTTGAAGGCACATCCTCTGTAAAACTGATCTACTTTATTGGGACAGAAAGCCAATCGAGAAAGATCACTTGGTTGTCTACTCAGTGTTTGAACATTTTGCATTGAAAAAACCTGATGGATTTCCCTCTCAGCTGATCTGAGCCCTCCTTGCCACCGTCTGAGGTTGGCATAAACATTGTAAATTCCACAAGTGACAGAATATTGAGAGAATCAGGACTTGAAGGAATAATATCAAGTCAGTTCCTTACACAAAATTTCTTAAAAATAGTATACAACTACTACTCAGACAAGCAGTTCAAATGTACTGTTCATTGAAGTTTAAACTCTTCTTTCTGAGAAAATAGCCAATTCAGATTAAGATAATTTTGTTTGCTAAGAAGGCAACTATTTCAGAATTACTGAAAACCACTGAATGAAACCAATTCCAGGAGGCTGGGAAATTTTTAGTTGAGAAATTTTTATCTAAACATCACCCATTCTCTACTAGAACTGATTTTTCAATGAACTTACTAGCATATAAAAAATCAGACTGATATATTTATGAGCTATACCTTGTACCCAAATTAGAAACATTTAATTGCAAGTAGGTAATTCTTACCTAGCACAAAACCCCTAAATTCTACTATTTGGAAAGCACGGTGTAGAGAGGACTTGTTGGGATGGGGAGCATGCTTGGCTAATCATAGAATCAGAGAATACCAGGTTGGAAGGGACCTCAAGGACCATCTGGTCCAACCTCTCTTGGCAAAAGCACAGTTTAGACAAGATGGCCCAGCACCCTGTCCAGCTGAGTCTCAACAGTGTCGAATGTTGGGGAATCCACCACTTTCCTGGGGAGATCATTCCAAGGCCTGATTGTTCTCATTGGAGAAAACTTTTCCTCTCATGTCCCATCAGAATATCCCCAGGAATAACTTGTACCCATTACCCCTCATCTTTCTCATGTGACTCCATGTAAAAAGGGAGTCTCCATCGTCTTTGTAGCCACCTTTTAAATCCTGGAACATGGTGATTAAGGTCTCCCCTAAGCCTTCTTTTCTCAAGGCTGAACAAACCAAATTCTCTCAGCCTTTCCTTATATAACACACTTCCTAGTCCTTTGATCATCTCTGTGGCCCTTCTCTGGGCCCTCTCCAGCCTGTCCACATCTTTTTTGCATAGCGGGAACCAAAACTGAACACACTATTCCAGGTGTGGCCTGAGAAGCGCTGAGTAGAGTGGCATAATGACTTCTTTATCTCTGCTTCTTTATCACCCTTCTTGTAGATGGGGGTGACATTAGTCTTCTTCCAGTCTTCTGGGACATCCCCCAATCTCCACAACTTCTCAAGGACTATGAAGAGTGGCTTCACAATGGTGTCAGCCAGCTCCGTTAACAGCCTGGATAGCGTCAGGACCCATTGATTTGTAGGGGTCAAACTCCTGTAATAGTTCGCATACCACCTCTTTCTTCACCAGTGGTGGGTCTATGTTTGCAGGCATTCTCATTTTCTATTAGCTGGCAGGCAGTTGGTATCTCCCAAAGGTAACACTTTCAGTGGCCAGCAAAGATGCCCTACGAAAATTCTATCATTTAATTGTAAAATACTTATTATCCTTTCCAAAAACTTCCTAAAGCAGT
>KZ505943.1:327818-347819 GCA_002844005.1 Limosa lapponica baueri | reverse complement strand
ATTTCTTTAGAAAGCATGTAAAGAAATTCAGGATTCACTGGTTTTAAAAGTGTTGCATCAATGTAGACTTTTTGATATCAAGCATATGGGACTTCAGATTTCAACCATAGCTCTGAACCAAAGGTTCTTCAGTGCTTCAAACAGCTGCTCTCATTTATTTGCATCATTTGGACCAGCTTCTTCAAACTGCAGCGCCACTGTTTCTGAGGAAGTATTTGAAAAGTCTTTCAAACAGTTCAAAATGGTTGAACACTTCCAAGAAGCCCTTTTAATGTGTCCACCCATGGAAGCAGGCCTTTGAGACCATGGTTCAAAGCCATACCCTACCTACAGCCTGTGTTGAACCTTTGTGCGAGGCATCAGAGAGGCCTCACGCCCGGCAAGATGTCTATCATGCCAACGGACGGGAACAAGAGAGTAAAACGGTGTCTTACCAAATAAGCCTCACATTTGAAGGCTTTCTTGCCTCCACATGAGCAGTTCATTCCAGGCCAGATGGCCTCCCCTGACCCACTCTGAGGAAAGGAACCTTGAAATGGAAGGGGGACTCATTTTCTTCCTCCTTACAAAATTTGCTAGGATTTCCTTCTACTAATCCTATGAATGTTTAAATAAATAAATAAATAAAATGCCATCTGTTTAAATTAGCATAATTTCTTGGGACTCTTTCGTTAGCCAGTGTGGTACGTGGAAGTCATCAGTCAGGCAAGTAAAGCACGACTGATAATCCGTAAATACCTAACAAAAATAGTTCGCGCTTGTTTGCTAAACCTGTGTCCATCCTCTCCCTCAACAGAGATCCTGCAAACCTGCCTGACGGCGGCTTTAAGGGCGGAGGTGAAGAACTTTGCTGAACACCTCACCCATGCCACCGACACACAGACACCGCACCGTCTGCGGGCACACCTCGCACCCAGCCCCCTGGAGCGGTCTGCTCTGTGCTGTTGCCATAGAAAATGGGAAGGAAGCCTCCAGTGAGGGAAGAGGTCACTCTTAAGCAGCGGTATTATTTAATTATCAGCCAGCACCAGCACCTCCCGGGTGGAGGACAAGGAGAGGCCACGCACCTCCTCCCTTTGGGGACCGCCGTAGGGTACCGAGTAGCCCCGAAATAGGGCTACCAAGAGCGGGGGGTTGGGCTATGCTAGCCCGGCCGGCGTCTCGGAGCTGCCCGGGCGGGCGGCGCTCCCTGAGGAGAGGCCCCGCTCCCGCCATGGCCGCTGGCAACGTCCGCACGCTCTTTCCAGCTGCCGCGCCGGGAAGCCGCCGGCCTCCTTCGCCCCCCGGCTCCCGGTGACAAGCCAAGGCGCCGGGACAGAACCCCCTCAGAGGCCCCCCATCAGCCCAGGCGAGGGCGACGGGCGGCCAGGAGCCCACATCACCAGCAGGTCTCCAAGCCCCGCCACGTCCCGAGGAATGGGCTCTCCCAGCCCCCTCCCTCCCCGGTCTGGGAATGGGCTCTCCCAATCCCCGCTCCCTCCCCTGCCTCCTGCCCGCCCCGGCAACGGGTGCTGCCCCTCCCTTCCAGGGACGTCCCGCCCCGCAACCTCACTTCCGGGGCGGCCATTTTGGGAGGTCGGCGCTCCGTCTGGCTGGTGGGTGGCGAAGGGGGCGGGCTCGGGCCCGGGCCGCAGCGGCTGGTGACAGCGGCGGCGGAGGGGTCGGGGGGGGGCAGCCGGCGACTGTCGGGGCCGCCGCAAGGGAAAAGCCGCCACCCGGTGATCGCAGCGCCCGGCCATGTCGGACTTCGACAGCAACCCCTTCGCCGACCCGGACCTCAACAACCCCTTCAAGGTGAGGCTTGGGGCGGGGCGGCGGCGGCCGGCCGTGAGCCTTCCTCGGTGAGGCGGCTGGGGGGGAGGGAAGGAAGGGCCCCGGCCCATCTCCCGCTGCGTGCGGGGCCGGGGGGACCGCTCCAGGGAAGATGAGGAAGGGCCGGCGCTGCGGGGCGGCCTCGGGGGGGTGGTGGTGGAGTGGGGGGTGCTGGGCGGCAGCGGCAGGGGGGTACTGCCCGCCGCGGGGCTCCGGGCATCGCGGCTCTGGGAGGGGGGTAAGCAGGGGTTTTGGAAGCCCTAGAAAGGGGTACGGGCGTTTCACAAGTTCAGGTTTCCGTGTTTCCTTCTGTTGGCTAAAATAACACAAATCTCGTTTCAGGTGCGTTGGTTTGAAGAAGGGGGGGGTGAAAAAAAGGTTTATTGCTTTTGGTGGTAACTTTGTGTGTCTGTAATACTACTACATTCTTTATTCTTCCATTTGGTTGACCCAGATACTGAAGATTTGTGATTTTACGCTCTTTTTGCTGTCAAGCCTCCCCCCAGCCCCCGTCAACCTACCTGCTTCTTTACGTTATTTCTGAGGCACGTAGGGTACAGATGGCTAGGTGTAAGTTCTGCCCTGCATCTCAAAATGCTGTGTTGTAATGTATTCTAAAGCTTTTAGTTTTTGTATTAGTGACCTGTTGTACAGCTGAGACTTGTTTCTTTACCCACTGTTCTGGCTTCAGTTATCAAGGTGAGCTAACCTCCTTGGATGCTTCCCCTCCTTATCTGTTCTTTCTTTGCTATTTGAATCCAGTTCAGTAAGTAATTTATTGAGCTACTTTAATAATCTTACTAAACTTTTTTGTGCCTCGCTTTTATTTCACGCTGACACTTTAAAACACACACATACTATATGGCAGTGAGTTTAGGATGTCAGCTGGAATAACTAAGCCTTTTAAAAATTGAGCTGTCACACACTTCAAGCACGCTTTTGTGCAGGTAGCTGCTGGAAGCATAGTGTTACTGACAATTATTCATTGGAGTCTGTCTGAAACATTGTTTTAGTTTTTATGGTCATAACATTTAGTAAAGTGTATTCTTTAGGCTAGACACTGTGTTTTTACTTCATGTGTGACATAATGCAGTGACCTTCCAGGTGAACAGCAGCCCTGGCATTGAGGTTGCTGCCAACAATAGTTTGGACTGGCACCAATGGCAGTGAGCACTGTTCTTTTACATACCTTTTGGCACCAAGCACTGAAAAGGTGTCATTGTTCTAGAAGATGTCTTAAGCAACAAAAATATGTGATGCTTTTCCTTGCTTTTTGTAATAGTTATTAAGATAACACCTAGCAAAATTTGTTATGTATCCGTAGAGGTTAGGGGTATCGAAGCAGTATAGTTGTCCCTGAATAGCTCACCAGCCCAGGCAGCTTGTTCTATGCAGTGTTTATGAGACCTCAGCTAGGGACCTACCTCAGCCATACTTAGAGTTGGAAGGCATTGCTTAGAGTGCAGTAGTTTATTCCAGTTTTTCTTCAGGGAAAGACTTCGATTGTAGCTGTCAGGCAGAATCTATGCTCTACTTCTCATCTGCAATGCATCATGATAAAAGGATGTTATAACAAATTCTCTGGTGCTTGAAGCTCACTGTTAAACGTACTTCTGGATTACTTTTACTTGCAGTTGTTGTTTTAGGAAAACTATATACTTTTCCTTTTTTGGAGGGTTTTTAAAATGCTTTCAATTTCTTCTGACTTCCATCACATTCCACTGCTCGCAAAGGTGATCTTTACTGATCCACACATTTACTTGAAGGAGCAGAAGGCCTCATGTGTAAATCAAACTTTGATTGTCATCTTGTGGGCATAACAACTTTGAAATTAGTGGATGTTAATACATGTCTGCATTTAAGTTTTGTCTGACTGTGTTTTAAAATACTTTCCACATAGAACCAGTATTTCCAGATATGGACCCTGACAGCCTAAGTCATCTGAACACCTTATTCAAATGTACTCATATTTTTATTTGGCTGTGCTTGATAATTTTATTTATGATGAGATTAGTTATTTTCCTACTTTTGAAGTCACTTCCTGTGCTTCTGTGAAATCACAAAGTAGTATGGCAAAGAATAGGGAGGGGAACATCACATGGAAGAGTTGTTGCCAAGGTCTAAAGATAGACCCTTCTTTTTTCTTAAATATTTGGGTTTTACTGATTGTCTGTGATCTACTTGTGAGGCTTCCTGTGACTTTTCTCATGACTCTTAATAAAAAGTTTCCAGCAGAGATTTGTACATCATATTGAATAAATTAAGTATGTTCTATGGGATGATAAAGGTAAGGCAGAAACATCTAGTTTGCTCAGTATTTTGGGTAGTTAATTCTTTTGGAAACCAAAAATTAAATTAACTCTCTTGTTTGGTGTCTCCTGAAAGTAATGAAATTTCTAATGTAGCTGTCTCCTTGGTGTACTTGCTGCTTTTTTTTTTTTTTTTTTAATGTCACACAATAGGGGATAGTTGTAGTCCTCTATCTTGGGAGATGATACAGATGCAAAGGTTCTGAAACTGCAGTCTGTTGAAATCTAGTGCAAGTTGCATTTACTCTGGAACAATTCAGCAATTCATGGACAATAAAAATGTGGATTACTTTCTTGGGGTTTTTTGTGTTGTTTTTTTTTTTTCTTTTACAAGTGAATGGTACTATTACTAAGAGAAGAAATTCTTTTTTATATATATATAGAGCTATGGATTTTGCAGGCTTTTGCTTGGCTGACAGAGTAAAAGATTTGAGGGCTGGCTGTTACAGTCATCCAAATATATGAAACACTTACTTCTGAGTCACTGTGGAATCTAGACTTTAAAAACTGGTATCTGTGATGAATTCTGTTGGGTCAGTTCATCTGATGTATTTAGAGATCTGAGAAGGTGCAGGTATTTGATACTATAGAAATTGTGATAGGACTGGAAACTAAGATATATTTCTTTTTAAATGTGAATGGTGACTTTCACATAGAAACCAAACCATGAAGTGATATGAACAGAATGCCCCATGTTCTTGTTCAGTTACAGCATGGAAGGGAACAGTCATGGAAACCCTGAAATGTATGTAATGTTAGTTATATGAGTAGTTTCTTTGAGTGGGATTAGGTATCCAAACTGTGGTTAGCTGTGCGTTGCTGCTCCAAAAAGAAATGGGTCTTTTGTAGTTCTGTCATGACTGCCATTCTTGTGTGGATATCTGAAAATGGCATTAAGCACCTGAATTGCTCTCACTGAGGTCACAAGATTACTTGAGTCAGTAGAGCTAAGTGTATGTTAGAACTTAAATTCACTACAGAAGTAATTCCAGTTATAATTTGGATATTAGACTTAATCTGGCTCACATGAGCACAAATGAATCTTCTATCTGGTTTGGCAGGAAGTACAAGCTGGAGGTTTGATGCTGAAGCTAATAGTGTGCATGACTGTTGTGTGGCAGCAGAATCTATACAGTTTTCACCTTGACTACTCAAATGAAGCTAAAGTGATAAAAACCTACAGAAAGAAAGGGAAGTCTTAATTATTTTTGAAGGATCAAAAGGACCCTAATTAGTTGAAGTGTTCTGCTTTAGAATTTAAGAGTTTTGTTGTCTACCTATATATATGAGTTTTAATTCTTTTGTATGACTATAAAATACACCCAATTAAGTTGTCTGTCTTTAAATTAGTAAAGGACATAAAATACAAATATTTTTCTGACTTTATTACCTGGTTTCCCTTTATGACTTCAAAATTTATAAATTCCACTAAATCTTTTGTGATTTAGTGCTGAACGTCATGGTATTGGACGTGTCCTTTAGCTGTCCTGCATGGTAGTTAACTTTAAGGAGTACACTTCATCAGTGCTCTAACTGCACTCTTATCTATTAAAACTGTGAAGTGTTTTAATAGATACTCAATATTGGTTATAGCTGCATTTTTTCCCCCAGATTTTCAGTAAAGTGTTAGCACATACTGCATATATTGAGATTTAATGTTAAAAAGGGGAACATAACTCACCCTTCAGTGCTGAGGAGGGAGAAAGATTAGAAATAACTATGAGATGGGGAAGATGCTTTGTTAGGCATCCAGTACTCCATTGCAAGATAGGACCAGTGCAAACTTTGGGACAAATTAGGCCTTCTGAGCCTGTGAAGTTCTTTTTGGTTTCAGAGGTGGGGAATTTGTCTTGCTCAGTAGCTCAGAACCCTTCATAGCTCTGCTTCCATCAGATAACGTGGCGTATAATGGGCACTGCTTGAGAGCCAAGTATAAGAAACCCCAGTCGGCTACTTTTGCATTAGCCTGTGTAATAATTGTGTTCTGGCAATGCTGGAGTGAAAATCTTTCGAATATAATTCTGTAAGGTGGATGGGAAGCGGCTGATCAGTGAATGAGATGTTGAACTGGAAATTGTGAAAGAACTGTTGGAGTGGGTACCTGGTTTTTGTTTCGTTGTTTTTTATTTATTTATTTAATTAATTAATTAGAAGTACATAAATAGTCTTTCTTTTGCCTCCAAGTAATTAATTCTACCAGGTGTTACATGTGTAACCTTTAAGGACAGTTCTTTCTTGTAATAAGTGGTTTTTAATCATAGGTTAAAATATACTGTTGTAGGTGCAAGGCATTAAGGCTTTCTTTATGCTGTTAAATGTAAACTGTTTATGCTGTTAATGTATTATGCGGATAGTGGAACATGAAATCTCAATTAAGTTGCTGATTGTGAATTTTCTGTAACTTTACTCGTTCTTGGTTGTGGGGTGATGAAGGAACAAGTAGAGTATGAAGGAAGAGCAAAGCTTGATGCTGCATCAAAACATCAGTAGCTTTTTGAAACTTTTCCATGTGCAGCTTGTTGTATCATGACCAGGGAGGAAAAGCCTTGGGGAGTTTAGCTGTCTGATTTATACCAAATGTTTACTGAACATGTGCAAATTGCAATTTCAGAGGCTTAATCTAGCTGAATGTAGAGTGTTATGGAACTGAAAGACACATCATTCATGTACAGGCTATCTTTTGCAAGTGTCAGGTCCTAATTTAAAAGCTAAGACCCAACAGTTAACACAGAGGAAAAAAGCTTTGGTATCCATTGCTGGCCAAATAAATTTTTTCGCTCAATTTTGTTCTCAAAAGCTAAGCTTTGTGAGAAATCTCTCCCAGAAACTGCTCATGAGGACATACTGAAAGCAAAGTATATCATATGGAGAGTTTCAATTGAAACAGCAATAGCTTTGATTGCTCTCCAGCGCTCACTTATGAAAAGTGGGATGGATAGTTTTCTTTTTGATCGAGAAATCAAAAAAACTGAGGCCAACAACCATGGTTTCAGGTGTTTTTCGTTGCATTTTTGCTTAATTTTCTGAGCTAGTCACGTGATCTTAGGAAGTACTCAACAGAGGCAGGAAGTTACTTTAAAAAAAAACAAAACCACAACACAATGCCAAAACTCAAGGTAAATTCTTACTGGAAAGTGTAAAATTAGTATTACTCATATTTAGAAAAGGCTAATATGAAGTGGGTATTTGTGATAATTAATGGAGAGCTTATCTTGAATTGAAAAGAGTAGCATTATTTTCAAGTAGCAAAACAAAGCCTTTCAGTACAAGTGGTAAGGATAACAAATCCTAGTTGGTCAAGATTGACTTTGCTAGATTTGTGGATCTAATCTCATGATTTCCCCAGGGTGGATTCACCAGCCTGGTTTCAGTCCTAGTAGACCTCTGGCTTCTGCTTCTGTTCTATATGCACTCAGGGTTTTTTGAAGGTGTAACATACTTGCTGAGCATGTTGAGTAGCTCGGAGTATAAGATTGGGGCTGTGCCTCCTTTGCTTTCTGGGAACTACCTTCCAAGCACAAAAAGCCACAGGGAAAATGCATAGCTAGGTGAAGGTGGTTATAGAATGGTAAATGCCAGAGAAGTTCACAAACTGAAGGCTGGTTGATGTCAGTGACTGGTAAAGCAGTTAGGTTGGATAGTTAGTTGTGGGGATCTTGAATTAAAAGACAAAAATTGTGTGATGGCAGAGCTGAAGGGTGATGTACAGTGACTGATGAGGGAGGTGATAGGATTGATAAAATAACGAACTGGTATTTTAAAGGGACTTAATCTTCTAAGAGATTTTTGATGAGGAGAAAGGTTTCCTCTGCTTGGATTGAAACTTACTCCAGCCGTTAAGAGCTCATTCTTAGCCTTTGCACTTAACATAAAACTAAGGTCTAAAATGAAGATTTCAAGAGTCACCTTCAGTACCTTTTTCTTCTCCCAGCTGTGGAGCTATATAACTGATAAGGTGTTTTGCATATTTTGTTTATCTGACTTCACTAAAAATAATTAATCCTCTTCTTTATAATTCATTTTCGTGTTCATAGTATCTTGTTTCTCCTTAGTCTTTTTTCCTAGGATGAATCAGGTGTAATTCTGACAGTTTACTCAGATATTATATTTGTTGCTATCCCATGTAAATTTAAAATAGAAAAAAGGGGGGAAATAAAGAAAAATTCTGTCACTTTGAAGTACAGCTTTTCAGTTTTATACTTTTTTCCAAGCAACATTATTACATTCCTTTGATGTACAATACTGCTGGTATCCAAGTATTGGAAGATACTCTGTTGTCTTGCTTACTTGGCCTTGTCAACCAGTGTTAAAAATTGAGTTTATTATCCCATTTTCTTAGTAGTTACCTTTGTTCCTTCTGTTCTTTTCCTTATAAAAGCATCTTATGCATTTTTCCCTCTTTCTTTCCTACCTTTTTTTTGTTTTATTAAGGATATGTGATTTTTATTTGAAATTCTTGTTTTCAACTGCTGATGTTTTAAAACCGTTATAATCTCTATCCAAATCAATGTTTAGCATGAGTATTTATGGATCCTGTTTTTTAACCTCTGCAATAAGATGTTCTTTGCTAGTCCTTGGAAGCAAACCATACTGAAAGAAATTAAATGTTCTGTGCAGGGCACTGATGTCACTTATTTACGTCCATTTAGGAAAAAAAAGGCAGCACAAGCTCATATTATTGTCATTATATTTTTAGCCTGCTTTTTTTCCTCTTTTATTCCATGTTAAACTATTTTTTTGGCCTTTTTGGTAGAAGAATGGGTGTACCTCAAAAGTGTTAAACATTTTTAACAACCTGAAGGACAGTTTGAGGGGAGGATTTCCAGTCACTACTTTCTCTTTACTTAAAAGAATTCAGAATCACTGCTAGCAACATAAACTTAGCTAATGGTATTTTTCAGAATATTATTGGTTTATGTATAAAGAATCATTACAGATGTATCTACTTCTTCAGCCTTTAATTTACTGATCTCTTTTGTATTAATGAAACCTGGTAGCTGATGACTAGTTTTGGTCTCCTAGACAACAGAGGTCTCTGCTCCCTTTAATTTGATTTTTTAAAAGCTGTAAAAACTTGCGTAGAATAGATTATTCTGCTCCATTTTAAACATTCTCAGTTGTAATGAATTGAGTTTGCGTACCCTCCGTGCTAACTGGGTATTCAGGTTTTTTTATCTGTGGCTGAGTGTTGTGAGCATAATTTGTTAACCTGACACAGGAGGCATTTTTTATAGTTCTGTAGGTAGGTGCTAATGTCAATGTGGGATATAAATGTGTTGTGTTTTCCAGTTTTGTTTTGCTGGATTGTGTTTGGTTTTGGGTTTTTTTTTGACTGACTTTTCCGTTCTTGATGTGAATACTGGGGTGCTTCTCGTACCTGACTTCTAGTGATTCAGAGTGTGTGATGCTAGTCTTTGCATTGAGATTGACATTATAGGAGAGAAACTACAAGAAGCAGGTTAAATGAAGAATTTGAGGGGAAACTGTTAATTAGGTTCTGCTGGTTTCTTAAAACTGCATTTTCCTGAACTAATTCAGATCTTGAAAATGTCATCTGAAATTACTCTGACTTCAGTGCACCAGTAGCTACACTAGCAGGGTGTGAAACATGGCCTTTTCTTCGATTCTGTTTCGTGGTTGGTATCAGTAATAGTTAAATAAAAAGATAAGAAAGTCAGGGGATCTAACTGGCAGAATCTTGGGTGAAATAACACTGGAGAAGGAAGTGTGAACTGGGAAGAGGAGTTGGACAAGATGAGAATTACAGGGATCAGGGACTGGGACTGGCTGGATGGCTGAGGAGAATCAGGTTGTGGTAAGGAGTAAGTGCAAGGGCAGGTCCAATTCAGGCGGAAGTACTGGTCCACCAGGACATAGCTTTCTCAGTCAGAGATCGGACCAGGCGTTTTACAGTTGCTGCATTCAGTGGCTTACATCAGATATTTAAAATATGTCCCAGATATTCCCTGTCTTTTGTGTCTGCAGAAAATAACCCAGTTTTTAATCGCGTAAATCATGCAGCAGCTTGAGGTCTCTGGATACTTGATGGTTCCAGCAATGCTGCTGCTTTGTATTGGTGTCTGTATATTGTCACCTATTGGAACTTGTCTTTGTAGCTTTTTTATGTTTCTTAATATTAAAAACCAAAATTAACTTGTTTTAACTTTATTATCTTGAAAAACTTTAACTTTATTATATGGAAAAATAAGTTATGCAAACCCAGTTTTACTTACTCCTGTAGAACATTAAAATTTTCACTGTTTTTAACTACTGGAATATGTGTCATGCAACATAGAAATTTGATAGCATTCATTTAAGTGCCACTTTTTCTTTGAGTATGTGGTCCTGCATAACATTTATTGTTCGTATTCATTATTCAAACGCTGATTAACTTCTAAATTCTATTACTCTGCAGCAGTGGTATGAGGGCTTCAGAGTTTTTCCTCACTGTTTTTAGACAGGTTGGCATTTGCTCCATTTTTAAAATGAGATGCAAGAAATGTAAGGTAAAGGATTCAAAGTAATTCTTTGTGTTCCTTGTGATGTCAGGTCTAATCTCTTCAGAAATACTGTGTTTTGAAAAATGAAGTGCAGCTCTCGTTGGTGCCAGTTGTTCAATGCGCTGTACGTATTCAGAACAATTTGAAGTCTAGCAGCCTATACCTGGGCACCTACGAGAGCTGCACTTGGGGGGGCTATGAAAGGCTCGTTTCTTTCTATGCTGAGGATAGTTCTAGCATTAGAGAAGATTGCAGTGAGTGAGTATAGGAGAGATACAGATCTCCAGGCTAGTACTTACCTCCTCCAACTATGAGGTTACTCTTCTTTTCCTATAATCTCTGGTTTACTTCTCCTTGAGTCTTTCTGCTTGTGGAAGAAATTAGGCCATGAACTTCTGCCAAAGTCCAGACTCTGTGACTGAGGTTTTCTGAGAGCAGAATTTGAATGCTACTTGCTATGGCGGGGTTCAATTTGTGTATTTCAATACAACTATAATTATTTCTCTTACTAGGTAATGAAACTTTTCTTATGTAGAGCTGATACCGAATGTCATGCAGGTTTTTTCAGAGCTGCTGC
This sequence comes from Limosa lapponica baueri, assembly GCA_002844005.1. NCBI lineage: Eukaryota > Metazoa > Chordata > Aves > Charadriiformes > Scolopacidae > Limosa > Limosa lapponica. The sequence goes on along the minus strand of KZ505943.1, from coordinate 336,621 downwards.
TACTTTTGCAAACAATAGCAGTATTTGGCAAAAGTATAGCAATTGTTAATTCAAAACAAGAATGGACTTAGATGGAGGGCTTCTTGCTCTACTCACTGTGTGTATTTAAGCATACAACTTATTTTAGATTTTTTGATATAGTAAGCTTTTTTGGCTTAGCATATGTTTCCTGTCGTTTGTCTGTGTTAGAATGTCACAATAGCTGTGTCATGGGATCTGAGAAACTTTTTTCCCCTGATCGTCTCTAAAACACTCAGAGAAAAAAGGCTTTCTTTCATCAGATATTTATTATTGTTTGCATATCGTATTTCTAAATATAGATTTCTCTTCGGAATTTGATTTGACCACTCTTTCCTGCTTTTTGGAAATCTGCTGCTTTTCAGTGTCTATATCACAAGTCTGTTATTCTAGTTATTCAAATATGGCATTTATTGTCCTTCACGGGCACATTTGGGCTGAGTTCTTTGGTTAGTAGTGTACTCTTTAAACACAAATGTTTAGTGTTGAAATGTACTTTTTAAACAGCTAATTTAACTTAAAGTACTAAGTGCTATTCCAGTTTTAATAATGTAGACATACTGGTTTCACTAAGTGAAGTGGCTGATGGTTAGCTGTCACTAGTTTCATATGTACCTATACTTGAATATTTTCATGTGTGGAAGAGGGAATTATATGAGAACACTGGTGGAAGGGGCACCATACTTAAAGCATGAACAAAGAATAGAGTATTTTATGCTCTGCTAATTCACACTAATGTGTAAGGGCTAGAATAATGGGTCTGACTAGGATGGAGTTAATTTTTTTTTGGCAGCAGTCCCTGTGGTGCTGTGTTTCAGGTTTGTGACCAAAACAGTGCTGGTAAGGCACCAGTCTTTTACCTGTTACTGAACAGTGCTGGCACAGCATCAAGGCCTTCTCAGTTCCACCCTCTGCTTCCCCCTGGGAGTAGGCTGGGGTTGGGCAAGGGGTTGGGAGGGGAGACAGGCAGGCGCAGGCAGACAGCAGACGCTGACTGACCAAAGGGATATTCTGTACTGTTGCCATCATGCTTGACGGTAACATTGGTGGTGCTGTTGTGGATACTCCAAGGTAACCCTTGCTCAGAGGCTGTCTGGGCATCAACCTGCTGTTGGGAGGTGGTTAGCGATTGCCTTTGTGAGGCTTGTGGAGTTCTGTTGCCCTTTTTATTTCTTTTTTTTTTTTCCTCTGCCCCTCTTCCCCCCTTATTACACTGTCTCTTTCTCAATACCCACAAGTTCTACGTGCTTCTGCTCTTCTGCTTCTCTTCCCCGTCCTACTGGTGAAGGCAGTGAGTTAGTGACTAGGTGGGGGCTTAGCTTCTGGCTAGGGTGGACCCACCACAGTAAATTAAAAGTTTTCAGCTGTATACGGCTTTTTAGCATCCTGTATACTGAATTATGAAAGTGTCTTATTTGTATTAACTTTGTTTAAAGTTCATCTTTTTTGGTCTTGCACTGACAATTCTAGTAAACTAACTAGTAAACTAATGCCTAATTCAAATGTCAGATTTAATTCTTCCTGTTTTTTTAAGATCTTTTTAGTCAATGTTTCAAATAATTCATAGTTGAATTCTGACAACAAACATTCTACACACTCACACACTTTCCCTTGTTTTTGTTGCTCATCTGCACAATATTTTGTGACAGTCATTTAATGAAGAACATGTTACAGTGAATTAGTCCGTGCAAGACCTGATGAGATTTTAGTTGGAAGAGTGCATTCAAGTCTAAGATAGTAACTAAAAAATACAGCAAACTTGTGGGGGAGACTGTCACCAGGGCGGCTTTATTGAAACTACTGGTTATGGTGTAAGTCAAATGTAGGAAAGCTAATTTTTAATTGCATGTAACATTGCTTTGTATGCATTTATAGAAAGGGTGATTCCTGTTCAGTCACCATTGAAATACTGCTTTGCAGCTAAATACATGCATTAGCCAAATGTGGTAGCACAGAAGGATAGCTTTTATGTATGCTTATGCATGTGAGTTTGATTAAAATATGCAACAATTTTTTATTTTTGAAGCAATCGTTTTCTTGTCAAACTTTTTTAATAGTAATTTTTTAAAAGTTACCTCATATTAATAAATCTATGAATATAGCTAATGGAAAAAACAAACCTGTTCTCATTTGCTCTATCCTTCAGGATTTTAGAGCTGATAGATATTCTAAAGTGTAGATTAAGTCACTTACTATAGTTTTAAAAAAATTAGACACATTTCAGGTAGACGTTTTAAATGTAGCTGACTGACGGAAATATGAATGTAAATGTATATAAATGTAAATACTTACCTTCTTTGCAGTCTTTATCAACTCCAGTATATTTTCTGAACTTGAACTCAACTGTTGCAATTAAGAAAATAACGTGTATCTAGACATAACAGTTATAAATAAATAACGTATTTCCAGCTATTTTGTATATTTGATGTACATATAAAATATTTTACACTTGTTTTGTGCATTTATGTAAATATAAATGTAACCAACCATATTAAATAAATGGATTTATTAATTTTCAAGAAAATCAATGTTTCATCAATTCTTATGTTCTGAAGATGTGAAAACCTTAAATTAACCCACAGAAACAGCATATTGAAACCAGGCATCACATAGAATAAGTACAGTTTTTCTTCATACAAGGTTAGTGTGGTCTATGGTAGTGGGCACATCTGCTCTTCTGCAGAACCAAGCCTGCCTGTCTCTAGCACAGAGAAGTATTTCATTCCTGAAATCACTTTCTCAGACTAGACCACAAGCAGCCTTCCTTACTGTATAGTTCATTGGAGGAAAAAATTTACACTTTCTTAATTTTACCAGTTCAGGTGGATGCTGAACCAGAGGTGCTTTGAGATTATGGGAGACTTTTTAATCAGCTTCATTTTTCTGAAATGCTTTTCCGATCCCTGAAGGTGTTGGAAAAAAACAAACCCAAAGAATCTTCCATTTTGCTTTTTGGGTGTATAGTTGTGGAGTTCAGTGGTCAATATAACAGAATACAGTTTTCTTCCCTGCTCTATTGAGAGCTTTTCTTCTTAAAAATCAGACGTATGACAGATGGAGTTTCTTTTAGGCTGTGTTAATCTAGGTTTATAAGAAGCTCAGAATGGAATGATGTCATTTTGGAGACAGAGGCAGATGTTTACAGACTTTTTTAGTGAAAACAAACCTCTTCTATATTGAAACAAAAGCTGAGTTTTATATGATAGGATATAAGTGTCGATTTGTTGCTTATACACATGTGCATACATTTACAGAACTGTTTTCTCTTCTAGGATCCTTCTGTTACACAAGTGACAAGAAATGTTCCTCCAGGCCTAGATGAGTACAATCCTTTCTCTGATTCAAGAACAGTAAGCACATTTATTTCTTAATCATGCTTTTAGTCTTTTTAGGTAATATTTATGAAGTATTGTTTTCAGATTTTTGTACTGATGTAAGACATGCAATGAGTTGCTAGAGGTAATGGAAGATGTGTAAGGATGGATAGTCTCATAACGTCTTTAGAGGACTCAGTGAGTAGATTGACTTAAATGAGCTTTGACCTATTAAGGAAGAGTGGTTCTCTGAAAGGAGGCCAAAACAGAACTGAGTTTTCTCCCTGTTCAGTAAGACTTTTGGTAGTCTGTCCATATGCTTTTCTGAATTTTACTTGCTTTAAAGCTTTTGAGTGTGACACACTTCCCCATTGTCTTGCTTTTGATTTGCATTTCACTTAAAGTGCTTCTCAGAATAAGGAAAACATTGTGGTTCAGTAACAGTACAGAGGCTATGAGTAGTTGTGCTGTAGTAAAAGCAGTAATTTATGTACAAGAAACAGCTGCCTTTTGCCTCTAATCTGTATAGTTTTAATTTACCTTCTGCTTATTTTCACCCATGGCAGTGAAAATACAATGAATGGGGCAGTAAGTTCATACTGTAATACCATTTTTCAGTTGTTACTTTTGATAGTGAAAATCTTGTGCAGGATTAGCAAAATAAATGGATGATTACTGTCCGTCAGTACAGTTTATAAACATTCAAATACTGTATTTTTCAAACGTAGGCTTTTTTCCTATGGCAAATCTAATAGTCCTTATAGGGAATGTTGGTATTTGGGTTTTTCATAGTGCAGCAGTAAGTTTTCATACAGTGTTAAAATGCTAGACTGGAAGAAGCTTGTTTTTGATTATGTCTTGGATCAGCTGTTTTAAGGCAGAGCATTTACAACTAGCAACAATATTAAATAAGTCTCCACATTTTTTTTCTCCTAACTCACAATATCATGAATGATGTTTGACAATCTTTCTGAAGCTTGAAGAATTTTAAAATTGCTATAAGTTATACAGACAGTAGGTCTTGTTTAAAAAAAATAATACAAAACTACTCTGAGGTTTTTTTATTACATATGTACTTATTTTAACACGCAGCTCTGTGGGAGAAGGAAAGCTGAACTATATGGCTAAGGTTATCTGGCCTTGAACAGTCAGCTCTGCACGTATAAAAAAATCTACTTGTATGTTATGGATGTCACTCATATAGAAAATTGGGAGGATGGAGAAAGTCTTTTAAGTCAGTGTTCAGATCTACTGAATATGTGCTATATTCATGCACTGTGATTCAATTGATAGCCTGTAGGATGTTACAAAATTAATAAAAACTGAATTTGCTGAATTGAATGAGCAGTTCATTCAATTCAGCTGAATTGAATGAGCAGTTCCCTTTCTGTAGAGGAGAAGAACTTTCACAGGTTTTCTTGCATAAAGCAAGACTGAAAGAATAAAGCGTATATTCAGCTACGAGTGCAGTAATAATCAACCTTTAGATGATACTCCCCTGTACCCTCTCTGTAACTTGTGGATGCTGAATATGTAACTATTTAATCTACAGTAATGTGCATTTGTAGAAATGTGCTTAAGCACCTGAGGATATGCTCACAATTCCATGTGCTCACCTCTCTTTTCCTACTAGCTTTGTGTGCAAGAGAAGGGCTTACAATGTATGTACAAATAAATGTACGTCACAGGAGTGAGGGAAGAGACCGTGGAAGTGAATGCCTTTAAAGATCAGATAAACAGAGGTAGAAGCAGGGTCTGTGAATTTTAGACTTGAGGTATTACAGTGTCCGTCAGAGAAGGGATAGAAATTACTCTGCATTTGGTGTGCTACTCAAAGGAAAAGCATTCAAACAGTTTCTGAGGGCTTTGATTTGCTGCTGTACTTTTTTCTGCCTTTGTTGGGAAGCTGAATCATCTTGAACAGTTTTGTGCAGGTTCCTACATTTTAAAACCATAATGGCACTAGTGAGCAGAAATGATACAGCCTGGTGGTAGCAAAATATGTCCTGGAGATTTCTGTGCTCTTTAGTTTGAGAATCACTGTAAGACTTAAAATTATGTTTTTTTCACTATGAGGAAAAATGTCTAGTTGTAGTTTTTAAGGAAGCTGAGAATGGTATGCTTCACTTAGAAATCCAAATTTCTAGTGGTAAGATGGTATCTAGTAGTCTGTAGCTTTAACACAGCATTTATCTTCTTTGTCCCTTCCCTCCAAATTCAAGTTAATAAAGCTTGGTGGACTGCAAAAATAGTTCTGCATTGCAAATCCAGACAGGGATGTTTCTTCTTCACTTTACGTGAGAAAGTGACTTCAAACTCTGAATACTGACATTCGTTAGCTTAGTTTAGTTGTGTTCTCCCTTTGCCAAGGGAGGTACTTGCTATCGGTTCTTTCTTGATTATCAGAATAGGACAGGAGAAAAAAAAAAAGCATATTCTACTTTTTCTCAGTATTCCTTATTCTTTTTTTTTTTAATATTTCAGTGCTTTTTCTTGGTCAGTTTATATTCCTCACTTCACAGTGGGAAACTTGGTAGGAAAATAACATGTAAGATACAATGAGGAAAGTGAAAGGACATGGGATGCTTTAGGTCTGAAGTGTCACCGCCTTGATATCTACTTGAGAAGTTGGAGTCTTTTTTTTTTTATTTTGCTTCTTATCAAATTTCAAAGCTTGTCTTATTTTTATTTCTTAAATACAATACCTGCAAATCCGTCTCCGTGTCAGAATGTAAGGAACCTACTGTATGCTAGCTAATATTCCAGTAAATACTTCTACTGGATTTTTTTTTTGCAGCTTTTTTTATGAAGTTAGCTTAATTCTTAATTGACCTAACTTCAGAGATGGTAATTAGAGCAAACCTGTGCTTACTCTGTATTTGGAAATTGATGTGAGACATTAACTTCTGAAATTTTGCTTTGTATTGCCTTTTTAATAACTGTACAAAGAACTGTCTGCCTTAGTGTTTGGTCTACCAAGCCAATAAGTGATAATTTATTTGACTTCTTTTGAGCATGTTTTAATTGCATGTATGAAGCAACACTTGTTTTGAGTACCTTGTTTTCATTAAGGCTTAGTATGCATAACTTCTGTTCTCCCTGGTTCTTGTTTGTTTGCCTTGCATGCATTTGTATTGAACTTCTGTTTTTCCAGTGACTGCTGAATAGTGGAAAATATATTTATAGGAAAAAAGAAGACGTTAAGTGGTTTCTGACGAAGTGTTATCACCAATTACTTTTTTCTTCTTTCTTTTGCTGTGCCCTGTACCCCTCCCTTACTACCTGCGTCTGTCCAATAATAGATAATATGTGTCAGCTGAACTTTAAGTCCATGGAGTTCTCCAGATCTGGTACACAACGCTAGAGCTTGAAGATACACCTGATGTAACTTCAGTATCTCTTGCTTGTGGGAAAATGCCAAATTTTACAGCTGTTTTAGGAGAATCCCGAAGTGTACAGCTGTGTTTTGCAGATTTTTCGTTGTTTGGGTTTCTTGGGGTTTTTTTGGTAGCTGAATGATTTTCCAAGGCAGCTGGATACTTCTATTTGTTTTACCTTTAGAAGCTGGGAGGTAGGGGGGTTGCTTCTCAGCTCTGATTAGGAGTATAAAAATGAGTACTTCAGCCTGATAGGAAAGCTTAGTGCAACCTGAGTTTAAAACAGTTGCGTGCTGGTCACTTTTTAAGAGTCATCTCTTAAGAGCCCAGGAGCAGGCAATTCCAAAGTGTCGAAGTCAAGCAAGCAGGGCAGAAGGCTGGCTTGGATGAGCAGGGATCTTCTAGAATTTAGGTGGAAAAGGAAAGTGTACAGACATCGGAAGCCAGGACAGGCAAAATGAGAGGACTACAGAAGTGCTGTTCCCCACTGTAGGGAGGAAATTTGTATGGCCAGAGCTCGATTAGAGTTCAAGCTGGCCAGCACTGTAAAGGACAACAAGAAGGGCTTTTTAAGGTATGTTAACAGCAAACGGAGGATCAGGGATTACATTGGCCCATTGCTTGATGTCGTGGTTTTGCCTTAGCTGATAACATAGAACCATAAGGGGAGAATTGGAAGAAAAAGGCCAAACTCATGGGTTGAGATAAAGACAGTTTAACAGAGCAGTGAAGGAAAAAGGAAAACAACAGTAATACTGATAGAGGAATATACAAAATGGGATTAATGTACCACTGCTCACCCACTGGAACCAGAAGCCCAGCAATTTCTGCCCCCTCCCCTGCTATATACTGGGCATGGCAATACCTGTTTGGTTAGTTTTGGGTCAGCCTCCCCCTACTGCCTTGTGAAAATTAACCCCATACCTGCCAGAACCAGGCCACTTGATAAGGTTGGTCACCTCACAAATAGGGATGTAGAGAAAGCAGAGCTGTTTAATGCCTTCTTCGAACTGATGACAGGCCCTGGGGGGATGATAACTCCCAGCCAACTTCGAAGTTGTTCAAGACTGGATGCTCCAGCTGGATACACATAAGTCTATGAGGCCTGATGAGATCCGTCCCAGGATACTGAAAGAGCTGGCCAGTGTTATTATGGGACCTCTCTCCATTTTTTTTTCAATGGTCTTAGGAGTCTGGAAAGGTACCAGTTGACTGGAAGCTGGCAAATGTTGTCCCAATTTTCAAGAAGAGCAAGAAGGAAGACTCTGGTAATTACTGGCCTGTTAGTCTCACTTCAGTACCTGGTAAAATTATGGAGAAGGTCATCTGGGAGTTACCGAAAAACGCTTGAGAGACAATGCAGTCATTGGTCATAGCCAGCATAGGTTCGTGAGGGGAAAGTCCTGCTTAACTAACTTAATTTCCTTTTATGACAAGGTCAAAGGTCTAGTTGACCTGTAGATGTGGTGGTTTTGGATTTTAGAAAAGCTTTTGATACTGTCTCTCATGGTATCCTGCTAGACAGAACGTACAGCACACAGCTTGATAAGTCCATATTACTCTGGGTGAGCAATTGGCTGATGGGTCAGACTCAAAGAGGTATAGTAAATGGGGTTACATCAGGCTGGTGGCCAGTCACCGGTGGGGTTCCCCAGGGCTCAATTTTAGGATCAGTGCTCTTCAGTGTTTTTATAAATGATCTGGGCGCAGATGCTTGTTGTGAATTGAATTGTGATCTCTGACTAATAACCTAGAAGAATAAAACACAGTAAAGCAATATTGAACTTCCATCATTTGAGGTAGATGTGAGCAGTGACACTATGTTCCCCTGTGCACACGTTAGGAAGCTAAGTAAGTAGGAAAACACAGTAGCATAGACAAAAAAGGAATGGCTTTTTCTGTACTAGAGGAAGAAATGCAGTATTTCAGCAGCTGACTGTATCCTGTGAATACAGTAGTTGGAATGCAGCTCTAGTTAGCCAGGTGATACAGGCCTTTGTTAAGTAGAAAGCTCTGGAAGAAATTACTAATAAATTACATCATGTTTGAGAATATGAATAGATCACTATTAAATCCTGCAGTTCTTTTAAACAG